>CAKNXH010045719.1:0-29043 GCA_932178445.1 Andricus quercusramuli
TATCCCTTGGAGCGTTCAGCAGGGCAGGGTCGCGACCAACACCGTAAAAGCGACAAAGATGATAATAAAGTGCTCTTAGGGCCGCATTATGTGTATAGATGTACGTCGTTCCTGCGTGGGTCGGACACCCAGATAGTATGTGTTCTAGGTACTCAGCATGTGCATGACACGCTCTGCACCTATCACTGGGAACTTCTAGACATAAAATGCGGGCACGGTATGCTAAGGTGGAAATGACACCGTCCTGGCATGCAAAAATAAAACCCTTTGTACGTGAATTGATCCCTGATGATTTGAGGAAAGCAAAAGTTTGCTCCTTCCGCAAGGTCTGCTTTTCTACATTTCTGTAAAAGTTTCCGTGCATATGCTTGTCGAGTAGCTGTTGGAGAAATTTTCCAAACTCTGCTTTCTTTACTTCGGCTTTTAGACGTGAAGCATATAGATGGAGTAATGCACTTTCCTCACTTCTGATGTTAAAATTCAGGCCCAGGGTCTCCGCCGCTTGCTCCACGGCTTTGTAAAGGAACGCTCCTTCGCCAATCATCTCGTGCTTCCTGACCATTTTTAGGAGCGGATCTCTGCCATTAGCTACGATGTAAGCTGTACTTAGAAAAATTCGGTTATGAAGACACCGGAGATTCAGAAGACCGCGTCCGCCTTGTCGGCGTGAAATGTATAATCGCGGAACTGACGAATTCATATGCAAGCTTTTATGCATATGCATGATCTTACGTGTGGTGACATCAAGGGCCTTAAGCTCACTCTTCGTCCATTGAACCACCCCAGACGAGTAGAGTAGAACCGGAACGGCAAGCATTTTAGTCGCAGATACCTTTTTCAACGCCGACAGATTGGAAGACCAAATCTGTCGAAGAAGATGCTTTTATCTGCTTCGGAGAGATTCCTTCACTGATGTTACGTCCTGAATGCGGCTTTGAGGCATTCCCAGGTATGTATAAGTCTCTCCAGTGTTAAGATGTCTAATAACACTTATATCCACAAGCGCAGGGTCCTTGGGAATGCCAGTAACCTTTCCTTTCCTCAGATGAATTTTGGCACACTTGTCCAAACCAAACTCCTTTCCAATCTCTCCTATGTAGTTCTTGACGATATTTATAGCAGATTGAAGTTTGCTTTTACCAGAGACATAGATCTTCAAGTTATCCATATAAAATACATGAGTGACCTTAGTCTATGAGAGGTTGAATCAAAAGCTTTCCGGTAGTCAATTCAGGCCATTGACAGGACGCGCTGATGGACTGCAGCGTCTTTGAAGACACACCTGTCAATCAGCAGGTTCTCTCGACAGCCTTCCACACCTTTTTTCGAGCCACGTTGTTCGTACATCTCTCGCCATACAGTGTTATACAGTTTTTTCTAACAAGTTATTGGCCTGTAATTCTCTGGGTTGGACAAGCTGCTTTTTTTTGGCAGGAGTATAGTGCGTTATAACACCAGCCACTGCGGAATGGGCGTTTCCGACTTTGAATATGAGGTGAATATGCGGGCCAAATGTTGGTGCGTAAAAGTAAACTTCTTCCACCAAAAGTTCTTGATACAATCTGGTCCAGCAGCGGAAAAGTTCGTCGTGCCTCTAAGTGCTTTTTCCACCTCTTCGGCAGTGACTGATGGACATTCCTCCTCAGATTTTATAAGGTTATCGCTTTTTTCACAGATTTTTTACAGATACAGGGAGATCGCTGAAGATGCGCGATGGGTCAGCGAGAAACTGTTGATTTTCCCTGATCCATCTCTCCCTCTCCTGTATTCTCCTCCTTGCGTCAGATAATAGCCGTATTTTGTCAACAATATGCTGCTTGATTGTCAGCAGCTTTAACTTGTTTAGTGTATTGTGTCTTGCCATCCAATTTTCTTGTTCAGTTGATGCAAGCGTCTTTTGGTGTTTTAATCCATCGTCGGTTTCAGCCTTCGATTTGAATCAGCCCAAGTTCTCGCAGCACCATAAACTGAGCAATTGATGGTCCAGAGGTCGGACTCTTGTGAGATATCTCCACGAAGGGAGGCATCCATTTCAGCCACATCTTGGGGTTTAAGAGGAACTTGCATGTTTATGTTTCTCCTTGTACTGAAATTGCAATCATCTTTCAGAAGGTGCCTCCTTTCTGTGGTTGGTCTTAATTTCGCTTCATCTTCGTCTGCAGCTTGATCAAGCAGCGGTTGGGGAAGCGCTCCGCGTACATATCCATCTTTCCGGAAGTAGTCGGCTTGATTTCGCAAAGACTGATGCGAAATGTGCTGAAGCTCTGGGTGTTTCTGGCACCACAGAGTGTGCATCCGCGCCATAAAGCCTTCGCGAACAGGGATAATTCTGGCATCGTAGCAGAGTAGTACGGCATTCTTAAGTTGATTCCTCCACTCAATGTGGGCGTTTCGCCGGTTCGTCGTCGTGTTTCCATCTAAATTATTTTCAGCACCCCGAACTCTGGGATGATCGGCATTGTTTGCCGATCCATTGTCGGGTGCTCTGCGCGTTCGATCGTTTTGAACCGCATCTACAATATTTGGTTTTTTGGTGGTTTCATTGTTGTTCCCAGGAGCAGCTAGGGAAAGGGTTCGTCCATCCTTGTAGAGCCCCGCGTGCAAGGATAAAGCTGATACTCTGAGAGGTGCCATTCAGCTTTTGGCACGGTTCGTACGCCTTAATAAAAATAATAATATTAATAAAAAATGATGCAATTTTTAATACTTCTTTGGAATAGTTACACTTGAAAGATTTTATTTTTAAAAACATGAATTATGACGATTTAAAATTAAAATTCATTCAATTTTAAATGTGTATAAATAAAAATTCGTAAATTTTGTTAAGACTTCAGAGGTTTCAATTCTATATTTTTCAAACTTAAGAAATTTCATGAATATGTCATTCAATTTACAGAATTCTTAATTGTGAAACTTGAAATATTCATTATATTTAATTGTAACTTTTCAAATTTCAAAACCCTTCAACCCTTCAATTGTTAAGATTTTCAATTCAAAGACCTACATATTTTAAGAGTTATAATTGGAAATTTATATATTTTGAAAATGTATGCAGAATTGCGAATTATTCCATTTTCAAGATTTATATTTTAACGGCATGACGTTTTTAACGTTTTCTTCAATAGTCCAATATTAAAGATTTCCAACGGAAAATTCTTAATTTCTGAATATTTACAATTGAAAACTCTTCAATATTATTGTTTTGATGTAAAATAATGCAATTTCTAATGATTTTTTAGGGAATAGTTCAAGTTTGCAGGTTTAAAATTCAAAATGATTAAATTTTGTAAGATTTAACATTGAAATTTATTCACTTTTACCGACATGCAATTGAAAATTCTTTCATTTTGATAAGTAAAAAATGGCAGCGTTGATGTTTTTGTTGAGAATTCTTATAATTCTTTATATATTGATTCTGTGACGTGCGAGTACATGATGTGGAATGTCAAACAAAAAAACTCTGACTCTTATTGTTTAAAAGTTAAATAAAAAAGTCTTTCGGAGGGATTATTCACAATAAACCGTTTGAAGATTTTTTAGGTTACAATTGAAATATTTACCCGTAAAGTGCCTAATTTGCCTGCAGCGTGTGAAGACTAGGGTCCAAAAATTCGACTCTTGATTTTTAGTGGTCGCCCCCCCCCCTCCCCAGTTTGGTTGTTTTTTCCGAGAAAGAAAATTCCTATATTTTTTGCTTGAATTGGTCAGCAGTAACGTGTGCCTTCAGGCTTTTGAAATCAAGATCGAGTTTGAAATGGGAAAATCTCGGTTTTCGAAACACTATTGTATTGTGCCTGGAAAATGCCCCGAAAAATACAGAAAACCAGGTTTATGTAAAATTCATGCTGAAGACGACAATTTTTTGCATTTTTCGAAATAAATTATTTATATTCTATAAGCTACAAGTTTCCAAGTATTTCTAAACTAATTTCCAATGGTTGAAACAATTATTATTCGTTAGAAACAATTGTTTTCGCCTGTTAATCGTAAAAATTTATTATCAATCGGGATGAAAGATACAGCTATTGAATTTCAAGAGTAATATTTCTAACCCCATATATTAGGTAATTATTTAAACAATTTCCATTTTTTTGAACAATTTTACCGTGTTAACTGTAAAAAAATGTTTTCTAAAATTAATGACATAATTAACGAATATTGAAAGTACTTTTGAGGATATCTGGCAATTGTGTGAACAATTTTCGTTTGTTTAAACAATTCTTTCATCCTGTAAATCGTGAAAGTTATCATTTTCTTAAATTAATTGCACAAGTAATGAATGCTACGCTTGAAAATTTTTGTGAAAGACAGTATGCAATTATTTAAACAATTAATATCACTTGTTCCTTTTCATAGGAAATATGGAGATCATTCTTGTTAGAAAAAATGATTATTGTTTAGAGAATTCGGGTAAAACTTCTGAAATGAATAAATACTGAATAATAAGTGACATAGTGTAAAATATTTAAAAAAACAAGAATTTTTTCCACCTTGCCTATGAAAATGCACAAGTAGATATTATCAATTGATTAAATACTTGAAAAACTGTGTTTGACAATAAATTTCACTTTTAAAATTCACTAATTGCACCATTGATTCCATAAAATATTAAATTTTCAAGATTTACAGGAAAAAACATTGTTTGAAATTATGAAAATTGTTTAAATAACTGTATACTGTCTTCAACACAAAATATCACTTTTATCCTTCATTATCTGGGTTATTGATTCCAGAAAGTATTGAGTTATCCAAATTTGCAAAGGATATTTTTTTTAAACAAATTAAATTTGTTTAAATAATCATCAAGTATCGTTGAGATAAGATACAACACTCAAGATTTCATAGAATAATAAATTCAAACAATTTAAAGGGGGAAAATTATTCAAACAAATGAAAATTGTTCAAATAATTTATCAATATTTCAAACAAGAAATATAATTCTTGAAATTTATCCACTGTATCATTCATCCCGAAAAGAATAACTTTTCACGGTTTCAGGGCGAAAATATTTGTCTAAATAAATAAGAATCATTTACACAATTTAAAATTAGATATAATAAAATTTGAAACTAGTCACTTATCGAATAAAAATAATCAATTTTTAAAAGATTCAAAATAATACCGTCTTTAGCTGGAAATTGACATATAAAACTGATATTTTGCCTTTTTTGGGCATTTTCTGGCCACAATACAAGAGGGTTGGGGCAGTCAAAATGAAAAGTGATTGGTTGGAAATTATTCCTCAAAGATTCCTGAAGAGGCAATCAAACTTTGATTTACAAAAGGTTAATAACAAGTACTCCTTTTTCCATTATTTTGAGAATCGAGCATTTTCCATTTAAGTTCCATGAGCGGACTAATTGGGGGAGATCGATCACGAAAAATTCAGAGCTGAATTTTCACAACTAATAATTTGGACCATACAGATGTGATATTTAGAATTTATTCAAAGAATTAAATTGATATCGATTAAAAGAATAACAAAAATCGACAACAACTCATCAAATTCTCATCAAAGGTTCCAGAAAAAAAATTAGAGAGACACTTTTGGATTTGAAATTCTCTTGCGTTCAAGTGCGATAAATTGAAGCTCTATTTAAAAGGATAATAGTGTTTTACTAAAGTTAAAAACAATTCGAATAAATATTCACAAAGATATTACACGGGGAAGCAAAAGTGACCTTTGTGTGGAGAAATACCCATATAAAATAGGTAACGAGGCAGAAACCACGATGACAGTGCACTTTTTTTTATCTTTCCGACAATTTAAAAAAAATTCTGAAAAGTGGATTTTTCGTGTTTTATTCTCAGCGAGATATGATGTATCTGTATGAATTCAAACATTTTAGAGTTGATGTTCAATTCCTTATTTGAGATATTACAGAAATGCGAAAATTGCATAAGATTTAATTAAAAACGTTAATTTTACATACATATTCCTGAAAATATACCTGTATTAAATTATTTATAAATGATGGTTACATTTGATAAGCACCGAATGAGTGAAAAATATTTACAATAAAAGTTATTTACTGGTTCCACCGAAACGTCATCACTCTCTATGGATGTGTACTATCTCTTTACCTATTTACACTACACTACCGACGAAAATCAAGTTTTTTTTTCAATTTTCCTTTATATATATAATTTCCTTCTATATAACTTTATATAAATTTATAAGAAGATCAAAGTTCTTAGGCTTTCGTAGAAAGCTGAGAAACGAAAAGAAGTCCAAAAGCGAAAAATGGATGGACTAGTCATCCCGAAAAATCTGGACAACTAGCCACAACCTTATGAAAAATATTTGACTACCCGAGTTTCGGGATGAGCACATCGTTTGTTATGTCGGCGGACACGCAATTGGAAACGAATCCACTTTTTGTTAACATACAGAGTCAGAGATTTTCATTCACCATCATTTTTTCCGAAATTTTATGTGTATAGGGTCTTGATGACTTTAAAAAAATTTAAATGTAGTGGGCGCATTTCAAGTAGTGGGCACATATCAAGTAGTGCATTTCAAGAACTAGATACGCAATTCTTTGGATATTTCAGTACTTAAATGCATTGGTACGATATAGGAATGTGGAAAATGCAAAATTTGATATTTTGAAATTTAACTTTATAGAAAATACATTTTCACGATCAGAGAAAGTATTCTTAGTCTTATTGGGACAACTTTCTTTTGCCTTAGCGCCTGTTAGCTTCAGTTGTATTTCTTGCCAAACATTTATTATTTTTACGGAAATTAACGTATTAGTATTAAATTGGGCAAGGAAAAAATATTTTCAAACTATTTTTTGAAGCTATTCAACTATTTCAGTTTTTTCATTTTTCACACCATGAAAAGCCAACAAGTTGCACATTTCTGGGGTTTGTCAATCAAAAACTATTGACCCAAGGAGTCAGATAAAATTATAAAGGAAATTTTCGACTTGCGGAAGACGAACGAAATTGAAGAAAACTAATCGTGTATCTCCGTTTTCGAATCTAGAAATTGAATTTTATAATGGAACCGAACAAGATTCACATTTCTGGCCTTCGACTTTTGAAAACTATTGCCCCAAGGAATTAGGTTAAAATTCTGAATCAAATTAAGTTTTAAATTTAAATTCCTACTTTCGAAAATTGAGGTATAAAGCCAGTTTTATGATCGTTTCTTAAAAATTTTTCAGTATTATGAATAAAAAAAGGGCTGAAATGAGAAATTTGCTTCTTTTTCTTTTAAATAGTTTTTGATCAACAAGACTCCTAAAAAATGCACGGAAAATGTCGTTGGGTAAATTTGTTTTATTTTTATTGCCACCTATGAAATCATGCAACAACCCTATTGGTCGCCTGCTTGGATTTTTTCAGAATTTTGAATTTTACAGGCCACCCTTACTTTACAAAAATGTATTAGATTCATTTACTATGTGTTTGATCATTTGAAGTTCGTAACTATAGAATATGAAAACTTCATTCAAACTATTGCCTCCGTCATTTTGGAAATTTTTGAAATTCAAAGTTTTTTTTATTAAGATATTTGAACCAGCCCATAGAGATTATTGTCATTTGTGAACGATTGAAAATAATTGCGTCAACAATTTATTATTGTTTATAACGATCTTCTTCTAGAGTAATGCTAGCAGGGTTCTTGTTTTCTTGAAATTTTGAGCTTTTCTTTGATTTTATAGTAAGGAACAAATCAGACATGTTAATTCAAACAAAAAATCTTTAAGTCACTGCTCCAAAGAAAATTTATATATTCAATATGATCTACGTAGAAAATTTGAAGGATAATTCAAATATCCGTTTTATTTCAACAAACAAAGTGCCTAGTCCTGAAATTCGGGATGACTAGTCCAATATTTTTCATAAGCTTGGCTAGTCGCACCTACTTTTCAGGACGACTAGTCCATCCTCTTTTAGAAACCTTCCCGCCCCCCCCCCCCCACCTTTGGGACACAACTAGACACAACCTTCAGAAAAATATATTTACAAAAAAGAAAGAGATTCTTTGAAAAAATATTCTTTTTATTGTTTATTTATTATTTCTTCCTAACTAAAAAGCTGAAGCAAAGCCGCAACTTTCTAGCCATTATCTAAAAGAAGATATTTATGAATAATGATAAATTGTTTAAATTATGTTTATTTTATTATGATTCTTATGAAAATAAATCTAGAAAATTCAATAGAATTTTTTTTTAATTCACACGATTTTTGAAAATTGTATGAGGAATTCTAATCAGTTTAAAAGATATTCAGGACTTTTATAAGTTTGGAAGAAAAAAAAATTTCATCAATTTTTGAAAATATTTCTAGGATTTTCTTTTGACAATTACTGATTTGATGTTAAACGCCAGAAAAATATTAATCACAATATTCTTATCGGAAGGCTATTTTTTATTTACCCATGACGATTTTCGTACAATTCCACATCGTATTGGAATATAATCGTGAAACGAAAGTATTCGCTTGAAAGATATGGTAAATGTTGCCCAACATTTTGTTTGCAGCATTTTTTCTATTGATTGTATGATTCACTCGTATCCGACGAAGATTCGAAGATGAATGTCAAAACAATTTTTCGGGCTTTTAAGAAGAAAACTCATTTTTTTATGTTTAATCAATTAATTCGAATGCCGACCACGTCTATTAGGAGAATGTTATTCCTTCGATATTAAGTACACAAAAAACAAGATTTTTTTCAAGAGGCGGCGAAGAATTTTCTTAATTTTTATTTTAAAATATTCTTTATATTTTCGAGAACTATAATAAATTGCAAAAATCTTTTATGTGCTTTTAGACCAATTTGATGATTTGGTATTTAATAATTCATAGTAGATACTAATTAATCAATTTGATCCCGAAATTGGATGAAAATTATATACAAAGTTTTAATACAAATTCCGTATTCTTTATTTTGAAATACTAATTTTTATCTGCACGTCCCGGTTTCTCATTTTCTTTCACTATATACTTGTACTCAATATCAGTCAAATACTCAAATATAACTATTTCAGAGTGGCCTCTCTGGTCCTTTCCCGGTTACCAAACATTTTTCCAAGACATAGTGATTGAAAATTTCAAAGTTTCATACCTGAAAAAATGTACAAATTAAGAATTGAATACTCAACTAAAAAATGAAATTATTTAAAATATTGAAACTCTTCTGAATTTACAGTACTTAAAATTAAAATGAAATACTTTTCAATTCATTAATTAGTCAATTAATTTTATCAGACCTTTTCGAACTTAGGGTTCTTTCTTTCTTGTCTGTAAAATCCGGAGTTTCTTCCCTTTAAATCTATTCGGGTTGAAAAAATGGCCATATTATTATTATTATTTGTGAAAAATAAGATTCAAAAGCGAACTGGGGCTCACAAACCAACCCGATAAAAGTCTTGCAGACCAGCCCTAAAAGCCATTTTATTCAATTTTTGTGAAAGAGTTCAAAAAATAAAAAGATTTCCAGTGTTTCAGAAGAATTTCAACAAATTTCAAAGGAATTCATAAAATTTTCAATTATTTTGAGAAATTTCAAAAGCCTTTGAACATGTTGAGGAAATCTAAACGATTTTAAAGTTTTTACGACAATCCAAGCGAATGCACAAGAGTAAATTAAGGGATTGGAAATTATTTGAAAGATTTAAAGTGATTTTTGAGAGATTTCTATAGTTCCATTTTTTTTTAAGGTTCAATAATATTTTTATAAACTGCAAAGAATTTGACAAAAATGAAGGGATTTCGCATGATATTGAAGATTTGAAGATAATTTCACATATTTCAGTTGATTTCTGGTTTTCATAAACTGCTCGGGAATTTTTATTATTCGGAAATTTTATCATTTGGGAATTTTTGAATTAACTGATTTTTTAAATGCTTTTTCATTTTTTATTTCTTACTTTTCAAAATGTATCCCTTTTAAGAGAAATCCAATCTTATTCTGAATAAAAATTCACCTATTGTGTAGAAAATTAAACCATTTTGTTGAACAGTCATCCTTTTTGCGTAAAAATGCGTCTTCTTGGATTTGAAAATTCAAACTATTTCTTTGTTAATTCATGTTTTTGATTTATGAATTTATTCGCTTTGGTAGAAATTTCTTTTTTTTTAATGAAAATGCAACTTTTTGTTGAAATTTATTTTCCTTCGCTTGAGTATTCAACTATTGTGTTTGAAGGATTTGGTTGAATCAATTTGATAAGAAATCGTTTTTTTTTCGAGTTATATTTTAAGTTGAAAATTGGTATGCCTGAATCGGAAATTCAAATACTTGGGTAAAAGTTAAACTATATTGTTGGAACTGAATTTTCTTGATTGAAAGCTTATTTCTCCGGTTAAACATTACACTCTTCAGTGGAAATTCTTTTTTTGTTTATAATTAATTTTGTAATTAAAAATGTAACTTTTCCATTTGTTTAAGTTTGATCTTTTTTAGTTGAAATGTCGCCTTTGTTGTTAAAAAAAATTATTTTCTTGATTTAAAATTTCATTTTTGTTAGTTAAAAATGCATCAGTTTCGTCGAAAAATAATTTTTCTTTGAAGTTATATTTTTTTTTTGTAAATTCAATTTATGTAAAGAAAATTCGTCTTTTAGCTTGAAGGATCGACAATTCAGGTTAAATCTTCTTTCCTCAGTGAAAACTCTTTATTTGTTGAAAATTCGTCTTTTTGATTTTGAACAACCTTTTTTGTACAAATGTCATGTCTTTTGATTGAAATGAACACCATGACACTTTTTGTTTTGAATTTATATTTTTGATTTGAAAATTCAAGTATTTCGTTAAAAAGTCATCTTTATAGTAGAATTTTTCTTTTGTTTACAAAAAATAAATAAATTATCAAATTATTATCCAAATGATTTTTTGATCCTGCTTATCAGAGATCGTACGTTGAAATAAAAATTACAAAAAGTTGAATTGCTTATCTTTAAAATTTAAAATTCTTCATTCAAAACATTTAAAACTGAAAATCATGGAATCTGTATGTCTTGCGATTGAAAATTCTGCAATTCTTATGATTTACATTTGAAACATCATCATCAGTTAAAAAAATAAAATCATTTCAATCTTAATAAGTTAAAATTGAATTATTTAAAAAAATCGGTAATAGGAATTAAATATCGCAGTATCTTCAATTGAAAATCTCACAAGTTGAAAAATTTTCAAATAAGAATGTTAAAAAAAAAAAGGATTTTACCTTGTACATCCGCAAACCTGAATCACATATCTAAACAAAAATTAATTAGATAAATTTTAAAAGTAAACTCTACAAATTAAGAATATTTTAATTTCAAATCTTCCAAATTGTAGCACTTTGAATTATACATCTTTAAAAGTGAAGAGCCTTTAATTTTTTAAATTTATATTTTGAAAATTATGCGGGTTTTAAGTTTCACAATTGAAAATGCTCTCATTTCAACGATTCACATTCCAAATTTCGTCAATTTCGGAAATTCATAATTGAAAACTCTTGATCTTTGATCTATAGAAAATAATGACACGTTCAAACAATTAATTTTGCTATATTAAATTAAATTTTAACTCACTTCGAGCGAACAGTGAACAAAAAGTTGAAAATTTAAAAGAAAACGCCACTATTGTAATAATTAGCCATTATTAGCGCTAAGGCATCTCAAAATACATTTTTTCACTTAGGGGGTTCTTCGGGACACTATAAAACAGACTTATGGGGGTGATATTCAAAAAATATTATTTAAATCGTATTTTACTATCCATAAGATATGAATAAAATATTACATTCCCAATAATAATAGAAATAATATTAGTTTCTGATTCTTGCGGATGGACCAAAAATAATTCTATAGAAAGAGGAATTAATCTGCTATAATTTTTCGAAATGTGAACATTTTAATATTACACATTATTTGAGTTTGACGTGACCTCTAAAGCTTAAGGAAAATTCTATTTCACGCATATATTAATAAATATTGAATTGAATAATCTTTATGTCATTTCGACAAGAAGTCAAAATTACCAGGAAAAAACCGCAACTTTCTAACACTTGTAAAGAGAAGATAGCTATGGAGAATAATAATCTGTTCAAACAATCATTTTTGCTAAACTAGAATAAATATCATCTTACTCAAAATAGAAAGTGGACAGGAAGTTGCAAATTATAGACAAAACCGCAATTTCCAGCATTATTCAAAGATAACATATTTGAAAAAAATGACAATTTTTCTTAAAAATTATGTTTGTTAACATTAATTAGGTATCAGAAGCAATTTGCATTTGAAAAAAACACACAAAGAAAGTCATAAGTAACGTCAAAAACTCGCGAAATCCATTTTTTCACTCATGGGGGTTTCATTGTGACCCTATCAAACAGACTTATGGGGGTGACATTCAAAAAGTATTATTTTATTCGTATCCTTTGGCTAACTGTGGCGAGAAATGTTGAGTTTCAACGTTATTCAGCTATTATTAAGGATTCTCATTAAAATTCACAAAAACGTATTTTCTTCTTGTGGGAAATACGCGTTAAGCTTCATAGAGCTTGCGTCACCTCTAGATATCATTTTTTCTTCAAACGAAAAAAATGGATTCATATTTTTGTTGATGCGAACAAACTTTCCGGGTGTCATTCATGAAAATACAAGAAAAATAAATTTTCAGTGTATTTTTAGACCACCCCTACTGTACTGTCTTCAATTTCCAAAGTAAAATTTGTTTGATGAAAAATGGAATTTTTTCTCTCTTTGAACACGATCTATACTATAACATCATTTCTTAAAATCATGGAAAATTTCATGTTCTAAGTATCTAATTGTTGACACGACAACTACTCTGAGAGTAGTTGATCTCGGTAAACACATATATGAGATTGTATGATTCGTGTGAGAATCGGATGAGTGCTAGTAAGACGCTAGTTGATTAGAACACATTAGAATGTCACTAACACAAAGTCATTATGTGTACATATCCTGGGCTTGAGATATATATACAAGCGCCTGTCTGACAATTCGTCAGTCGCCTTCTGCAAAAATGAGGTCCCTTTTCTGTACTTCTTCCATCATTTTGATGGTCTACTGTTATATTGGTAAGCATAATAATAATCATTATCATTATTCCAGTACTTGGAAAATGTCTATCCTTCGTTCATTATATCTTCAAAATTTTAAATTCGTGAATTATATTTTTTTCCCACAGAAATATCATCAGGTATGGAACCAGGAGGGAGGAAGGGAAAGAGTGTAAGTTCACACTCGCAACCGCTTCTGGAAATGAGAGAATAACAAAAAGGATTGTATCGACCTTTTAATCCTGATACTCAAGAATTCGTGGGTGATCCAGAGACACATTTCTTGAAAGAAGCAGACCTTGGAAAATATTCATTTCAATATGACTGGTATAACGAGCTAAAAAAATTTAATCACCATGCTGTCCACTTTTATCGTCAAAACTCATATCAACCAGGATCACCTAAATGGCTGTTTGCACAATCAATTCAAATGGCCCACATGCAAGCTCTAGGACACGGGAAACCCAGCAACACATTGGCAGAGTCAACTGAGAAGAAGAAAGGTAAATCATTGGAAGAAACTTATAACGTGTTACCTCCAATTTCAATCCCAGAAAGAAAAGATCTAGCGCATAATCCACAAGTAACTACTCCATTTCTAAGACAACGGCCTAAATCTCAGAAACAACCTATTCCGTATCCACAGCAATCATTCCTAGCAGGGTATGAGCCAGGCTCATTCTATCAAACGCAGCAGAACCTTATGGGTCAAACAGATCATACCCATCATGGTAATAATCATCTTCTAGGATATGGATCTGTACCAAGTAATAGCCCAGGAGAATCCACTTTGGAATCTTTGGATTTACAACCGTTTGATTGGAATACACTTGGTCATACCCCACATGTTGATACTATGCATTCACAGACGGCATCTGTACCAGGGTTTGACACACAGTTTAATCCACAATTCTCAACTTGGGGACAGCCGCACCTTTTGCCTCAAGCAGAGAATCCACTTGTTGATCCTCATTATCACCACCTTTGGAATCAACAAGGTTATTCACATGTTCCTACTCTGGATCAACAGCAGGCACCTGAAACAGGAAATTACCCAAATTATGTCATTTCAGAACAGGATGTCGCAGTTGAACCCCCAGATGCAGGAATGCTGCCGAATTCACTACCTTTTGAACCATTTCCTCCTCCTCGATCGCGTTCGCGTTCCCGTGGGCATCATAGATCTCACCGTCAACATTAAAATTTTCAAGAAAATCGGACAACCATAATGAATCGAAATATACAATTTTAATGGGAACATCATTCTTGTTCAAACACTCATGTCTTCAAATTAACTATTGTATTTCTGCTGCTATCTGCTTTTAAAAGATCTCTGTTTATCATATAATAAAGAACAGGCTATAAAAAGTTATTTTGCACTTTTTCATTTCTTTTCCATCGTAATTAGTGATGTAAGCTCAAAATTATATCAGGGACAATTTTATGTTCGACTGATTATTCATAAATTTTAACAAGGAAAATAATCGGCCTAGCTGATTAAAGGATCAATATTGCTGGCTGTAACAATAACTCTTTCGAAATGTCTATTTCGCAGTCAAAATATCATGTTACAGATTTCTATTGATTTTCTTTATTTTGTTATTTAATTAGTCGCGGTTTTGAAAGTTCTTAAATTTATTGATTGTGGAGAATAGTTTCTTTCTTCATATGGCAAGGCCAAGAATGTAAATAAAAAATATGTGTGTGTGTGTCTGTGTGTGTTTCAAAGTTAGTTTATTCTTCTATGAAAACAGTCTTGGCAGAGATGACGTTGAATAAGGAAACAAACTTTTGAAGTGTTTGTCTCAAATATTGCGCAATTGTTATTTACAAAATTCGAAAGATGCCATAAACTAACTATGATTGAAACCTATGTAGGTGATTGCATTACAAAGAGTCTGAAACAAATATTTCATGAGTTATAATAGATTTTTTCAGGTAATTTTAATATAATTTTAGTTCATTCTTATTTAGCAATCAAAGAAAAGGGCTGATGCTCAATTAATCATATCATTATCATTTATAAAGATGACAATAGTAATCATAATAATAGAATAATGAATTGATATTAGCTCTAAGAAAGCATCCAGAGGCGACTGTGTGAGGTCACCTCCGAGAACAAGTTAAAAAGTAATAATGATAATAATGAATAATCGTTATATGAATTAATTGAATCAATTATAATAATATATACCTAATGGGCAATGGGTTTAATTATTGAACTTAAAAAACGCGGAAGATAGAAAAGTTTGATCAAACAACGCGATGGTGTGATATTGTTGACACTCTTAACCCAATAAGAATTTCATAATGTGAAATCGTAACCATGACGTTGTCTATCTCCAATTTGAAAAGATTGCCTTCTCGTTGTTTGAACGTTTTGTTTAAATATTATTCTTTTTATTCTAGATTCATGATTTTAGATAAAAATCCCTATTTTCAGCCAGAAGCGTAGGAATTTTATTAAAAGAACATTTTTTTGTTAAAAGATAATTTTTTAACTAAAAATTTAACTATTCCATTTTTGGTTGAAAATTCGTCTCTTTGGGTTGGAATTCAACTATTGTATTACAAACTTGTTGCTGTTTTCAGATTAAAAATTGATTTTACCAACTAAAAATTCAACTGTTTTAGTTTTGATGAAAAATTGATCTCTTTTAGCTCAAAATTTAACTATTTGGTTGAAAATTCTTTTTTTTTAAATTAATTTTTTCAGGAAAAATTCAAGCTTTTGGTTGGAAATCAATATGTTTTGGTTGAGGATTCAACTACTTTATTGGAGATTCATTTTTTTTATAAGTTCAACTGTTCTTTATTTAAAGTAAAAATACTTTTTTTTATTAAACTATCAACTATTACATTTCTCCTTAAGATTGCACTCTTTTTTTCTTCAAACTCAACCCCTTGGTTTAAAGTCGAATTACTTTGTAAAAAAAATACTTCTTTTGAATTGAAAATTGATCATTTTTTTATGAAAATTTAGCTATCTGGTTGGAAATTCTTTTTTTCTTTTGCTGGAAAATTGATGCCCTTCAAGGAAATTACATTTTTTGGGGCAATTCCACTATGAGGTAAAAAAATTATATATTTTTTTTTGAGAATTCGATTGGTTGGTTGAAAATTGAACTACTTTGTTAAAAAAAATCCTTTTTTCTCGTTGGAGATTCGCTTCTCTTGTCAACTTGTATTGTATTGTTAACAATTAATTTTCTTGTTTGAAGATTCATGATTTCAGGAGAAAATTTATCTGTAAGGTTTCAAATTTAATATATTAATATAAGTAATCTATTAATTATTATCACAAAAATATATACTATTAACATTCATATTCGCGGAAAGGAAATTAAAAAGTAATAGAATTATTCACAATATTAGGGTGGTGATTTGGCGGACGATTTCAAATTTCCGGTCATTTCCCCGTTTTTTCCTGTCAAGTTTTTCAATTTTCTCGGTCAAGTAAAAGTAAAATATTCATATTTCCAGAAAAAATGCTTATATTTATTTTAATTTATGACGTTCATTCTAAACATCCTTTAAACCAATAACAGAGAAAAGAGGAAAAAAATATTTACATTTTTCACTAAAAAATATTAATTTCTTACAAAAAATGGAAGTCAAACTTTCAGTTCGAAAAATTAATTTAAAAAAAAAGACGGATTTTCAACAAAATAGTTCAACTTTCAACCCGAGTGATGAATTTACAAATAAAATTATGAATCTCCAACTAGAATAGTTAAATTTTAAGCCAAAAAGATAGATTTTCCACCACCCTAAAACGATGAATACTTTACTTGAACACTTGAATTTTCAACCAAAGATATGAATTTTTCAACGAGATTAATTTTCAAATAAAAAGATTAATTTTCCACCAAAAAATACAATTTTTCAACAAAATACATGAAATTTAACGAAATAGTTGAATTTAAATTTAAAGAAGGCAAATTTTGAACTAAATAGTTCAATTTTCGACTAAAAAATAATAATGTACAACCGAAAATGGAGTAGTAAAATTTTTAGTTAGTCGAATTTATTTTAACCCAAACACAAGAGTTTTCAACTAAAACAATGAATCTCCAACTGAAATAGTTGAATTTCAAACCAGAGAGATGAATATTCAACTGCAGTGATAAATGTTTAACTGGAATACTTGAATTGTTAACCGAAAAGAAGAATTTTTAAACAAGAAAATTAACTTTCAAATAGAAAGATAATTTTGTACCAAAAAATCGATTTTTTAACAAAATACATAAATTTTAAACGACTTAGTTGAATTTTCAATTAGAAAAGACAAAATATTCATCTAAATTGTCGAATTTTGAACTAGAAAAGATCAATTTCCAACTAAAAATGGAATAGTTAAATTTTCAGTTGAATAAATTAATTATCAACCAAACTGATGAATTTTTAAATGAAATGATGAATCATCAACTGGGAGGTCGAATTTTATGCCAAAAAGGTGAATTTTCAATCATAAAGATGAACTTTCTACGAAAAGACGAACTTTCCACAAAGTAACTGAATTTTCAAAGAAATAGTATAATTTTTAATGCAAATTATCAATTTTCAACCAAATAGTTGAATTTTCACAGAAAAAAAAAGATAAATTAATTTTTAGCGGAGTAGTTACATATTCAACCAGAGAAGAATTTTGAATTAAAATGATGAATCTTCAACTTTTCTAAATTGACCAAAATTAATGAAATAATGAAAACTTGATTTGTGCTACAATCAGAAGAAAATTCCCGGATTTTTAATTAAATTCCAGGTCTTTCGCTGTCAAGTCGCCACCCTAAATATTGAATTCTGTTCATTGCAATCTATAAAATAATTGGTAGAGTCTACAAAAAATGTCTAGAAATCTCTGCATTTATTGCGTGATGAGTGAAAGATAAATTATATCTTGATAAATGAAAAAACTTTTCAGTAGCAAGGTTTCTTCTGAACGAGATGTTTCTTTTATAATAGACTAAAAGATTTAAATTACTTTTCGCATTTCAATAAAAAAACCTGTTTAAAAAAATTAATTCAAGGTTCTCGTGAAAATTCAAGGAGATTTCCAGGTTTTGAAGGTTCAACAAAAATTCAAAGAAAATTCAAGGTTTTCAAGGTTTTAAAGGTTTTCAAGGTCGCTAGACACCCTGTTATTGTATAAAATTTGTGTTCTTAAGCTGAGGAGTCTATTGAAATCGTTTTGGATGATCATTCAACACTTTTTCTGAAAATTTGCCATTTTGATTTGAAAATTCAACAATCTTCTTGAAAAGTCATACATTTGGTTGAAAATTGTACTGTTTTGTAAAAAATTGAACTTATTTGTAGAAAATTTCCTTTTTAGTTGAATTCCATATCTTGGTGTTGAAAAAAGACTTTTTTATTTTTTTTTCAATCAAAAATTCATCTGCTTCAAGAGAAATTCAATCTCTTTCTGGTAAAAAATGCAACTGTTTGGTTGAAAATAAAACTAGTTTGTTGAGAAGTCCTACTTTTGGTTGAAAATTTGGCTATTTTGTTTAAAATTCAACTATTTCGTAGAAATTTTACTTTTCCTTCAAATTTTATATTTCATTGTTAAAAAATGAACTGCAAGCTTTTATGGATGAAAGTTCAACTCAAACCAAGAAAAATCGTCCTTTCTTTGTTTGAAAATTAATCTATTCAGTACAAATTTCATCTTCCTTGGATAGAAATTCAACTACTTCGTTAAAAATGCATCCCTTTTGGTTAAAAGAAATCGTATTTTAGGATGAAAAATTCAGTTTTGTTCGTAGAATCTTATTTTTTGTTGAAAAATCCATATTTTGATCTTGAAGAGTCTACTGGAGTCTTTCCCGGGTGGAAATTCAACTATTTTTCTTGAATTTTTTTTAAAATGAAAATGTTTCCTTTTAAAGAGAAATGCAATCTTATTTTGGATGAAAATGCATCTATTGTGTAGAGAATTAAACGATTTTGTTAAAAAGTCATCCGTTTTGGGTAAAAATGCGTCTTTTTGGACTTGAAAATCCAAACTTTTTTTCTGGTAATGGGCATATCTACATGAAGTGTTATTTTCTCTCAAAAAAAAAGTCAAAAACAAATCTTAAGTCACACAGGATTATTTCTTCTTTTTTAATGCTCAGGATACTTTCCAGTAGTCTGTGAATTACCATCTTCTTGATTTAGAATATACTGGTTGTTTTTTCTACTTGAGACATCGAAATATCTCAAAAAATACGCATCCTATGACAAAAAGATCCGTAAAAAACTTTTCATTTTCGAGGAGGAAAAGCGACTTTGAAAAAATTTACCCCACCCCACCCCCCAGGAAGCAGGAGTGAGGGTAATTTTGTAATTAAAAATGGGGACCCCAATTTTTCATCACAGATTCAGATTCTACTTTTTGAAATACGTAATTTTTATTCGAAAAATTTTTTTCGATTCGTGAAAAAAACCCACCCCCTTTCTCCTGGGGGGGGGGGGGGGATTTTTTCAAAGTCGTTTTGACAGGTCTAAGTACACAGTGTCTACCATGGCGGTATAATGGAAAATTTCACTTAAGGCGGGAAATTTCAAACCCAAAGGAATCCTCATTCTCTAAATATTATTCAATATGCAAAATTGTACAACATAATATTCTGAATAAATAAATATGATAAACATGTACATCATAAATCTCTGATATTACTCAAATAAAATGTAGTGGCAATTATATTAAAATGTGTCACGGAAAATTTACTTTCAATAAAGTAAGCAAATTAAATGATGTTTAAGGTTTCATTCAATTTTCGTATTGAAAGTTGGTTAACAATTGTATCAAATATATTTTTTCATTATCAAAAAACTATTTTTAATTCAATACTTATAAGAAAAATTAGAAATATTTTTTTGAACTCTTCTCTAATTCAATTTGTTAGAAAACGGTTAACTTATTATAATAATGACAGATTTACTTGTCCAAAATTTTTTTTCAGATGAGTAATTCGATGGAAGCAAGTAATATTTTTCCAATATTTGACCATTTTTTGTAATATTTCAAAACATTCTGAATTCTTGGAAAAAAGTTTCAGACAAAAAATATTCCTTCCAATAAAACGGAACTTTTTTGTTAAACAAAATTTTTTCGTTGACGCGTAACTTTTGAAGAAAATTCATTTATACACAAATTTTGACTTTGATTTTTACGAAATACACGTGATTTCTGAGGCTCATTTTTCAATATAGTAAGAAAAAATTATTATTGTTTATAAGAAAATTCTCTTTTCAGGTCTATCAGAAAAAATCGTCTATTATAGTGCGATGCAGGCACAACTTAATTTGTATTTTCTTGGAACAGGACAAGTTTTCGGATAAAATATTTATTATGCTTATGCAGCGTCCTCATACCCCAGGAGAAAGTTCTTAAATTTTTTCTTAACTGAAAATTCAATTTTTAATTTTCACTGACAGCCGGTTTGTGAAACCTGTTAAATTTTAGCCTCAAATTTGTGGACAATTTTCTCTGATTTAGCTAACTTTTGAAGTCTTATTAGCAGTTTCGATAAGTGTATGTGAAATCGAATTATTTGAACAAAAATAATTTCTTGTAATTATTACAATACATGATTAGTACATTTATCCAAGGAAAACAGTATGGATTTATCCAGACTTATGAGTTTAATTTTCTTAACGAATTCAAAATTATTTCAACTTTAAATATTTGTATTGATGCTTAGTTGGTTTGCACATACTTAATACAGAAAAATGAAGCGTGTTAGTAACTTATAATAAATAAAATTCTGCATCTAAATTCCCATCAATAGGCTACCCAGGTATACGTACTTGTCAACTTGTTCTAATCTCTCATCACTTAGGACAATGCTGCATATTTTTTTCTCACTTTTTCCCTCAAACACCCTGATTTTCGTTTTATTTGCGTTAATTTTGAGGCCCATGTTCTTCATGCTTGTATTAAGTTTATTCAACATTCTTTGCAAGTCCTCGATTGATTCTGCCCTAACAATCTTATCATCTGCGAAAGCTAACCCACGTACATTTCACGGTTTCGAGATCTACACCATCTTCGTCGAAGAGGGCAGTTCTTAGACACTTATCAATGAATATGATAAATAGCCACGAGTACATAACGCATCCTTGCTTCACGCCTTGCATAATATCGAACCAGTCACTCAGTTTCCCATTTACCCTAACACTCGCTTTACTACCTGTATATATTGTTTTTATTGCTTGTAGGAGCCCTCCATTCACTCCATACTCTTTGTGGACTTCCCAAAGTTTACTTCTATTTACCGTGTCGAATGCTTTTTCTAGGTCAATAAATGCACAGAAAACTTTGTTTTCTACTCTCAAGCTTTAAACCTGTGATCTGCCTCAGGCTAAATATCTGATCTATACATGATCTTCCTGGCATAAATCCACTTTGGACTTTCCATATCTTCTCTTCTATAATTTCCATTACCCTACTAATAAGTATTTTTGAGTATATTTTACTTACTGCACTCAGTATGCCGATACCTCTGTGATTACTGCAGTTGCTTTTATCTCCCTTTCTTTTGTATATTGGTACGATAATCGCTTTTCTCCAATCGTCTGGGACTTCTCCTGTCTCGAAACATAAATTTATCAATTGGCACAACCTGTGAGGTATGTACTCGCCACCGTATTTAAGCATTTCAGCGCTAATACTGTCTGTACCAGCAGCCTTACCGTTTTTCAAGTTCTTAATTATATCTCTGACCTCAGTGACACATACTTTTTCAATTGGGTTTTCTTATGCATTATTTTCTATGTTGCAGTTTTGTTGTCCTTTATCTTCACCTCCTAATAGTTCTTTAAAAGAGTATTTTAAAGCGTCTACTATCCCGCCTATATCATATAGTATTTCACCTTTGCTGTTTCTTATGCTGACAAACTCTGTACTTTTACTCTCCTTCAACTGTTTATGTAATAGTTTCATAATTCCTTCAAAGCAGTTTTTTATTTTGTTCTCTTCTTCTGATCTGGTTTTCTCTTTACTCTCTTTGACTAGACGTTTAATTTTCCTCTTTTTGTGTCTGTAATCATTTTTGAGTGTATTTGTCTCCTCATCACTAAGACCCGTCATGTTCAACGTTTTATTGTGCGCTTCTTCATTTTCTTTTTGGGCTGCCGCAATTTCATCGTTCCACCACGCATCGCCAGACTTTCTTCCTCCCATCGCCGTACCACACACTTCAATCGCAGTTTTAACAATGGTATCCCGCAATAGAGCCCACGCGCCCTTTACATCTTTATTCCTTTCAAGCGGCTCCCAAATTGCCTTATAAAGGGTGTCCGTGTATTCAAAATACATATTTGTATTTTCTGATTCCTTGCGAAAAACTGAATAGAAAATTAACAATAAAAAAATTTTATTGAATGCATAATTATCGAGTAATTAGCATTTAAAGATTAACTAATCAGAAAAATGCGTTAGATAGCCGACAGTCCATGTGCAATCGCTAAGAGTGTGTGAAAATACAAGTTCAGAACGTATAATTTCCGGTCCGTTTATTTTTATAGGAGGTTTTGACTCTTTGGTGCAACTTCACACTTAAACGAGATTCGAAAATTAAATAGTATCTTTTTCGTGGCAACCAAATTAGAAAACATTGCTCGGCGATTAAATTAAAATGCACGCGTTGTTTGAAATCTGTAGTATCCTCCTGAATTCTGAGCATGTCGCAGAATTCCTTCTAGTTCTGTAGAAATAATTACTTTAACATTTTTGAATTACCCTGAACACTTTTGAATAGATTGAATTATTTGGAATTTCAAGACTTTTAAATAAGAAGTGTATAAACTGTCGCTACGGGTAAAAATATGGTCGGTACCGGTTTTTGAACCGTAAATGAAATTCAAGGAATTCAAGGAATTTATGGAATTCAAGGAATTTATGGAATTTAAGGAATTTATGGAACTTAACGAATTCATGGAACTCAAGGAGTTCATGGAATTCAAAGAATTGGCGAAATTCATGGAATTAACGGAGTTTACGAGATTTACGGAATTCAGGGAATTCATGGAATTCCGAGAATCCTCGGAATTCACGAAATTCAAAGAATTCGTGGAATTCACGAAATTCAGAGAATTCGTGGAATTCACGAAATTCAGAGAATTCGTGGAATTCACGAAATTCAGAGAATTCGTGGAATTCACGAAATTCAGAGAATTCGTGGAATTCATGAAATTCGCGGAACACATGGAATATATGGAATTCACGGAATTCATGGAATTCACAGAATTCATGGAATTCGCAGAATTCACGAAATTCATGGAATTCTTGGAATTCACGAAATTCACGGAATTCAAGAAACTGATGCAATTCACGGAATTCCAAGATTTCTTGGAATTCATGAAATTTGAATAATTTGTGAGATTCACACTGTCGGCACCTTTACAAAAAATTACCAGTACCGACAAATTTTTTTACCGGTTTTTGAACCGTACATGAAATTCAAGGAATTCGCCAAATGCACGGAATTCAAGAAATTCACAGAATTAACCGAATTCAAGTAATTAACGAAATTTAAGGAATTCACGAAATTCACCCCTTCCAACAGCTCGTGGCGGCTGGATGGTGGCCCCGTGACTGGACACAGAATTATTGATAGTCAAACCCCTACCCCTTTCCGACATCTCTTGGAGGCGCAAGGCACCCCTGTGACTAGTCACAGAAATAATGTTGGTCAGAGCCCTATCCCTGCATCTCTCTGATTCGTCTTCTGTGATCAATCACATAAATAAGTTCAGTTTTACCCCTAACCTTTTCTAAGTTTAAGCAGTTTAAGCTCTATCGACAATTCTTTTATAGGTACCGACAACTTTTTTTTACCGGCACCGGTTTTGCATACACAACCTTTTGAATACTGTTCATTCCTCCGAATTCTTCGGAATTCTCCGAAGTTTAATACAATCATTGCCGTGTTCCTAATTCTTTCACAATTAGTCTAGTTAGTCGACTGCTAATCTAGAAGTGAATGAAGATGTGCTTGCGAATTAAATTCCGCAGAATTCTCACGAATTTTGTAGAATTCACTTCAAAATTTGTTTTTCATTAATTTAAAGACTTTCTTATACTTTTCAACCTATGAGAATACAGATTAAATTATTTGGAATTTAAAGATTCTTGAATTCCCTAAATTCCTCTGAATTCGCTGAATTCTACTAAATCCATCGCAACTTTCGTAATTCTTACCTAATAAGTCAAGTTAAGACGACGGCCTAGCTACCAGTGAATGAAGTTGTACTCGTCTTTTGAATTTTGCAAGGTTGTCGCGAATTCTGTCGAATACCTTCCAACACTTCAGAATTAATTTAAAGAATTTTAAATACTTTTCACACTATGAAAATACGCAATCAACAGTTTGTTTGTGTCCAGTCATAGGGCCACCATCCAGCCGCCACGAGCTGTTGGAAGGGGTGAATTTCGTGAATTCCTTAAATTTCGTTAATTACTTGAATTCTGTTAATTCTGTGAATTTTTTGAATTCCGTGCATTTGGTGAATTCCTTGAATTTTATGTACGGTTCAAAAACCGGTAAAAAAACTTGTCGGTACTGGTAATTTTTTGTAAAGGTGCCGACAGTGTGAATCTCACAAATTATTCAAATTTCATGAATTCCAAGAAATCTTGGAATTCCGTGAATTGCATCAATTTCTTGAATTCCATGAATTTCGTGAATTCTGTGAATTCCAAGAATTCCATGAATTTCGTGAATTCTGCGAATTCCATGAATTCCGTGAATTCCATACATTCCATGTGTTCCGCAAATTTCATGAATTCCACGAATTCTCTGAATTTCGTGAATTCCACGAATTCTTTGAATTTCGTGAATTCCGAGGATTCTTGGAATTCCATGAATTCCCTGAATTCCGTGAATTTCGTAAACTCCGTTAATTCCATGAATTTCATCAATTCTTTGAATTCCATGAACTCCTTGAGTTCCATGAATTCGTTAAGTTCCATGAATTCCTTAAATTCCATAAATTCCTTGAATTCCATAAATTCCTTGAATTCCTTGAATTTCATTTACGGTTCAAAAACGCGTACCGACCATTTTTTTTACCCGTAGCGATAGTTTATACACTTCTTATTTAAAAGTCTTGAAATTCCAAATAATTCAATCTATTCAAAAGTGTTTAGGGTAATTCAAAAATGTTAAAGTAATTATTTCTACAGAACTAGAAGAAATTCTGCGAAATGCTCAGAATTCAGGAGGATTCCACAGATTTCAAACAACGCGTGAATTTTTATTTAATCGCCGAGCAATGTTTTCTAATTTGGTTGCCATGAAAAAGATACTATTTAATTTTCGAATCTCGTTTAAGTGTGAAGTTGCACCAAAGAGTCAAAACCTCCTATAAAAATAAACGGACCGGAAATTATACGTTCTGAACTTGTATTCTCACACACTCTTAGCGATGGCACATGGACTGTCGGCTATCCAACGCATTTTTCTGATTGGTTAATCTTTAACTGCTAATCACTCGGTAATTATGCATTCAATCAAATTTTTTTATTGATTATTTTCTATTCAGTTTTTCACAAGGAATCGGAAAATATAAATATGTATTTTGAATACACGGACACCCTGTATATGAGTTCGTTTAACTTATTCTGAAAATCTATTTGTACTTCCGGTTTCTGTAAATTTTCGACCTTGATTCGCGTTTGTTTCGTTTGTTTGGTTCTCTTTCTTCTCCATCCTCGCCCTAAGTTCATCTTGGAGACTAAAAGGTAATGATCAGTATTGCATTCGGCCCCCTCATGACTCTTGTATCTGTAACTAGTTCTCTTAATCTTTCATCCGCAATAACAAAGTCAATTATACTGTGGCTATTTCCTTTGTGCCAGGTATACATGTGGCTCATTTTATGTCTAAACCAAGTATTTGTAATAAATAAGTCCTTTTCTAAGCATAAGCTAACTAGCTTTCCCCCGTTATAATTTTTCTTGTTGGATCTCCAAAATTACCTAGCACCCTTTCTGTATCTGTATCCTGACGTTGGACACCGACCCATCCGTTCATATCTCCTAGCAGAATTATTCTTTCACCTTGATCGCAAATACTTCTTGTATCATTTAAAGTGTCCCAGAAGGCGTCCTCAACTTCCCTCGAATCGCTATCAACTGGTGCGTAGCACGCTACGATAAATAATCTTCTGATTCCTACCTTCATTCTAGCCCATAGCATTCTGGGTGATACAAAATTATGCTCTATGAGATGTTGTCTTGCTTTCTCATTCATAATTAAACCGACCCCTTGACTACGATGTGATTCGCTATCTACTCCTGACCATATTTCACAACCGCCTTCCAACACCCCATTTTCTATGTTTATAAATTCGCGACCCTTTTTCTTCGTCTCAGGTGCCCAAAGAATATCTAGTTTCCTTACGTGCATAGTTTCTCGTAATTCTCTTATCTTAAGATCACTCACTCCTCTAGCATTCGAAACACCCAGTCTCCATTCATCGCCCGAAACTCGACCTTTGCGTTTACCGTGTGCATGCTTTTGGTAAATCCGAGTTTCAGTCCATGCCGAGGCTACTTTATTGTTTGTATTATTCATGTTTATATTGTACTCCCAACTATCACCTGTATTCGCGAGATTTATTTTGCGGGTCGAAATCATGTCCGAATTAAGCAGTGATTTGTCGTATGGTGGAGTCAAGCTGTAACGTCAGTTCCACCAAAACTTCTGTTACTGGGTTTGGGGGGGGGGGGGCGGGTGTAAGGACATGAGAAATCATTCTTGAAAACTGAACTTTGATGGAACGCCAATGAGAACCAATCCATTTTTCGTCCGTCATACATGGATATTATCGATCAGGAGGCCCTAAGCTACAAAATATCGAAGGAACAAACAGTTCGGCATGATCCCTGAGCGTGGTGCCAAACAGTCCACGAGGGTCGGTGGAACTTCTCTCGTGTTCATGAAAAGTGCCATTTGGTTCCTCCTATCACGAAACCTGGCGTTCTTGGACCCAGTGTCTAAGGACTTCATTTCATCAGGATATTATAAACTACATTATACCACAACTTCAGTCAATTTGACCGCGACCACATTCTCCATAGATGTGTGCGGGGTCCTTTCCGAATAATAAAGATTCCCGAACAGTTTATGAAAACCACGAATTAACTCAAATATTTGAAGTTATCATCAAATCTTCAAAATCCTGCGAAATTCCTTCATTTTTGTGAAATTCTTTGCAGTTTATAAAAATATTATTGAGTCTTGAAAATATAATTGGAACTATAGAAATCTCTCAACAAACACTTTAAATCTTTGAAATAATTTCCTATCCCTTAATTTACTCTTCTGCATTCGCTTGGATTGTTGTAAAAACTTTAAAACCATTAAGATTTCCTCAACATGTTTAAAGGCTTTTAAAATTTCTCAAAATAATTAAAATCTTTGAAAATTTTATGAATTCCTTTGAAATTTGTTCAAATCCTTCTGAACCACTAAAAATCTTTTTAATTTTCTGAACTCTTTCACAAAAATTGAATAAAATGACTTTCAGGGCTGGTGTGCAAGACTTTCATCGGGTTGGTTTGTGAGCCCCAGTTCGCTTTTGAATCTTATCTTTCACAAATAATAATAATAATAATATGGCCATTTTTTCAACCCGAATAGATTTAAAGGGAAGAAACTCCGGATTTTACAGACAAGAAAGGAAGAACCCTAAGTTCGAAAAAGTCCGCTAAAATTAATTCATCAATTAAAAAGTATTTTATTTTAATTTTGAGAACTGTCAATTTAGAAGAGTTTCAATGTTTTAAATAATTTCATTTTTTAGTTGATTATTCAATATTTATATTGAATATTTTTTCAGCTATGAAAGTTTGAAAGTTTTAGTTATACTATGTCTTGGAAAAATATTTGGTAACCGGAAAATGACCAGAGAGGCTACTCTGAAATAGTTATATTTGAGTTTTTGACTGTAATTGAGTACAAGTATATGGTGAACGAAAATGAGAAACCCGGACGTTCAGATAAAAATTAGCATTCCAAAATAAAAAAGACGGAATATGTATTTAAACGTCGTATATCATTTTCATCCAATTTCGGGATCAAATTGATTAATTAGTATCTACTGTGAATGAATGAATACCAAATCATCAAATCGATCTAAAAGCACATAAAAGATTTTTGCAATTTATTATAGTTCTCGAAAATATAGAGAATATTTTTAAATAAAAATGAAGAAAATTCTTCGCCGCCTCTTGAAAAAAATCTTTTTTTTTGTGTACTTAATATCGAAGGAATAAAATTTTTCTAATAGACGTGGTCCGCATTCGAATTAATTGATTAAACATAAAAAATGAGTTTTCTTCATAAAAGCCCGAAAAATTGTTTTGACATTCATCTTCGAATCTTCGTCGGATACGAGCGAATCATGCAATCAATAGAAAAAATGCCTTAAACAAAATGTTGGGCAACATTTACCATATCTTTCAAGCGAATACTTTCGTTTTACGATTATATTCCAATACGATGTGGAATTGTACGAAAATCGTCATGGGTAAATAAAACATAGCCTTCCGATAAGAATATTGTGATTAATATTTTTCTGGCGTTTAACATCAAATCCGTAATTGTCGAAAGAAAATCCGAGAAATATTTTCGAAAATTGATGAAATTTTTTTTTCTTCCAAACTTATAAAAGTTCTGAATGTCTTTTAAACTGATCAGAATTTTTCATACAATTTTCAAAAATCGTGTGAATTAAAAAAAATTCTTTTGAATTTTCTAGATTTATTTTCATAAGAAACATAATTGTTTAAGCAATTTATCATTATTTATAAATATCTTCTTTTAGATAATGGCTAGAAATTTGCGGCTTTGCTTCAGCTTCTTAGTTATCAAGAAATAATAAATCTCCAATAAAGCAATGATTTTTCAACAGATTGGTTAAACCTTGAACCAAGTACTTTAATTTTTAACCAATAAAGAAAAATGTGTACCTTATTAATAAATTACATTTGCCAAATTGTATAATAATGTAACAGC
>CAKNXH010045725.1:0-11159 GCA_932178445.1 Andricus quercusramuli
TTACCATTACTTTACCATTACTTTACCGTTACGCTGTAGCGTAATGTTTGCGTTCGGCCGGTCCGCCAGGGTTGTACTTTGATAATTAAGATACCTTGCAAGTTTGATGCTTGCTAAATAACTTTTGTAGCCAGGAGAATTTGTTTTTTCTTACAATTTTTCTCGTCAACTATGAAACATATTGCAAAAGAACAAGAGACGTTTATTATAGAACTTTTTCAGACGTGCAAACTCTCACCCCAACATTTTTTCGTATCTGTAATTGTTTCCATGAAAAAGTAGAAAATTCGATTGTAAACAAGAAAAAATTCTCCTGGATACAGAAGTTATTTAGCAAGCATCGGAAGCAAATCGGAAAAATACGTATCGCCTAATTTCTCCTACAGAACAACATATTTCTATCCTGAGATATTCTACGATTTCAAGCGTGGAGTTCTGCCTGATTCTAAATGGATTCGGGCACCACATTATTTTGATGTTTGTAATCAAACTTTATAACTTTTTTTTCATTAGGTTTGGTATGATGTGATTGTTTTGATATACATAACCTCAAGATAGATGGTAAAGTTGATGACACATTGCTTAATATATATATATATATATATATATATATATTTATATATACTTACTCGTTTACGAGTACAAAATTATAGCAATAACTAATGCAGTCACTTGTGACTGCTACAAACCCAGAATAATGCTATTTCTTTTAATTATTTATCATTTTCCTCTGCAATACGTGTGCACATCAGCCTGTTATTTCCCGAGTAAATACCTTCCTCGACCGGTAGGTGTCGCGATGTGCGTTGCACCAAGCGAATAAACATAAACAATGGAGCGATGGCGCCAGGCGATCATTATCTTCCAGAAAAAAATTTAACATTAATGTTAAAATTTGTTTGTTTCTAAATTCAATGCACTTTATTGAATTATTAATGCATTTTCTTATGAAAATGAAAAAATATGTGCAATTTGACATTAACATTAGAATTAAAGATTGCAATTTTGACATTAATTTCATATATTTTTTTAAATCATGTGAATCATTAAAATTGCAAAATTTTTAAATAATATTTCAACTGTCATTTTATTATCGAAGTATTTATAATAATTAACATTATGATATTATTATTAATAATTTACTAATGCTGCACGATGGGCGCACGCGTGCGTCGCCGATATGCAGTCAGACGTGAGATATGTCGTGATGGCGTAATGAGACGCAATACGCACGCATGTTCCTAACCATCACTGCATTGCGACTGGTGATGGCAACATGCGTGCGTTATGAGTCGCACAGCGTGCCTCGCATGGCATGCCTGTAATGTGTGTCGCACGATTTTTATCTGGTTGTAATTATTTTTTGTTAACTATTCCTTTTTTGGATAAAGAATGATATTTTTCATTAGAAAAATCGTCTTTGTAAATGCAAATTAATATTCCTGATTTAAAATTCCATTATTTGTGTTTGATATTCATCATTTTAGTTGGAAATTCATCTTTTTGGTTTCAAATTTGAGGATTCATCATTCCACTTGAAAATTCATCACTTTTTTCCAAAGTTTATTTGAAATATTTTCAAAATATCCAATAATATTTGTGAAATTATTGAAATCTTTGTTGAATCATTACAATCTTTGTACACTGTTTTTGAATTATATGGGACATTTTTCAGAAATAATTAAAATCCCTGTAAAATCTTTTAAATCTATATAAAATCTTTGGCAAAAATTTGTGAAATTTGTTTAATCGTTGGGAAATCATTGAAATCTTATGGAAATATCTGGCAATCTTTGTGAAATATTTGAATTATTTTTAAAATATCCAATAATATTTCTGAAATTATTGAAATCTTTGTTAAATCATTACAATCTTTGTATACTGTTTTTGAATTATATGGGAAATTTTTTAGAAATAATTGAAATCTCTGTGAAATCTTTTAAATCTATACAAAATCTTTCGCAAAATTCTTTGAAATTTGTTTAATCGTTGATACTTGTGACATTATTGAAATCTTTGTTAAATCATTTAAATCATTGTGCACTCTTTTTGAAATACAGGCTGTCCCAGACTCAAGTGTCCGGACTTATATAGCCGTATAAAAATGAAAAAAATAAATAGAAAATTCCTTTCCCAAAAATCAGTTGAAGTTTCAGTTTTTTAGTTAGAAAACATTTAAGCTGGACTAATCAGGAGCGCCGTATAAACAGCTGTGTTTGCGTGAACGCGATTTCAACGCAGTGTTATCGAAGCGAGCGCAGAGGTGGGGTTAGCGACGGGAGAACACTACGTTGGAATCCCGTTCACGCACACACGGCTGTTTATACGACGCTCCTGATTGGTCCAGCTTAAATGTTTTATAACTAAAAAACTAAAACTTCAACTGATAAATGGAAAACGAATTTTCTATTTGTTTTTTTCAATTTTTATACGGCTATATAAGTGCGGACACTTGAGTCTGGGACACCCTGTATAAGTCCGGACACTTGAGTCTGGGACACCCTGTATATGGGAAATTTTTTTAATCTTTGGGAAATCATTGAAATCTTTCGGAAATCTTTAGCAATCTTTGCGACATATTTGAAATATTTTTAAAATCTCCAGTGATATTTGTGAAATTATTGAAATATTTGTTAAATGATTACAATCTTTGTACACTCTTTTTGAATTATATGAAATCTTCCTGAAATATTTCGAAATCTCTGCGAAATATTCTACATACTTGTGAAATATTTAGTAATATTTGAGAAACCCTGGCGGACCGGCCGAACGCAAACATTACGCTACAGCGTAACGGTAAAGTAATGGTAAAGTGATGGTAAAGTAATGGTAAAGTAATATGGCATTATAATTGATAAAAGAAACAAAATTAATATGTAAACTGTTGCAATTATAATAAAGCGTTGAAATTTACGTTAAATGGTCATGCCGTCATTGCAACAACTTGCTTTCTCATTGTTAAAAAATAAAAAAACAAAGTGGCTGTCATTCATTTCAGGCCCCTGCAGACTGGCAACCCACTTGAAGCCCCGTTAACGGGTTGCCAATATGCAGGGGCCCGACTGCAATGACAGTCACTATGTTTTTTTATTTTTTAACGCTGCAAAAGCAACTTGTTGCAATTACGGCATGGCCATTTAACGTAAATTTCAACGTTTTATTATAATCCCTTCTAGAAATAATCAATTGGAATTAATTTAGAACGATAGACCAAAAATTTCAATTGTTCCCAATCGTGTTTCTTAATCGTGTCTGAACGATTGACAACGATTGAGTGTTTCAATCGTTCCCAATCGTTTCCGATCGGGGTTAAAAAAGCGGCCGTTTGATGGCAGCACTTTCATTCCGCGGGAATTATTTGAAAATGTTTATTTACTTTTTTTTAATAATACATTTTTAACATTATGGATTATTGAAAGAAATTAAATAAACTGTTGTAATAATTCCCGCGAGTTAAGTGTGCTGCCATATCAACATATTTTATCACAAAAAATGCCGAAGAAAAAAGTGAATAATTATTTTTGTCCAAAAATTAAATAATTTTGTTCTCGATTTTTCAGCTTAAAATTAACTTGGACAATAACAAAATTTCGAGGCGAGAAACGTAATTAATCGGAGTTTTAAATGACTAGAAAAAATAAATTGAATTTTGAACTTTTACTTTGTGGAAAATTTGACTTTTTCGTATAAAATAATCTTTATGGTTGAAAATTCATCTTTTTGGCATGAGATTCAACTATTCTTTTTCTTTGAATATTTCTTGGTTGGAAATTATTTTTTTTCAAATGAAAATGTAACTATTATTCCACTGGAATGTTCAATAATTCATTAATTCCAGTTAAAAATTCATTTTTTTTTTAATTCTTTTTTTTGCTAAAAATTTATTTATTTGATTTTTGGTAGGAAAATGATTTTTTTAGTTTAAATTCGTCTTTTGGTAGAAATTCATCTTCTTTGTCCAAAATTCAATTATTCTAGTTAATGATTCATCATTTCAGTAAAAAATTCATCTGTCTGGTTTAAAATTCAACTATTTCAGTTAAATATTATCAATTTCATTTGAAAATTCATATCTTCTCTTGTTTGATTAAACATTAATTTTTTTAACTTGAAATTTAATTATTTAAGTTTTGGTTGACAATTTATCTTTTTTAGTGAAAATTAATTTTTTTGCTCGAAAATTCAACTATTTCAGTTGAATATTCATTGTTTTAGTTGAAAACTCTTATGTTTGGCTTAAAATTAATTTTTTCTACTAAAAATGTTACTGTTCCGTTTTCGGTTGAAAATAATTATTTTTTTCAGTTTGAAATTCAACTATCTGGTTGAAAATTTGTCTTCTTGAATCAAAAATTCAACTATTTTGTTAAAAATTCATGTATTTTGTTGAAAAATTGTATTTTTTTTGTACAGAATAATTATTTTTATTTTAAAATTAATCGTCTGGTTCATAAATTCATGTTTTTGGTTGAAAATTCAAGTGTTCCAGTTGAATATTCATAATTGTAGGTGAACGTTTATTTATTTTTTTAATTTAACTATTCAGTTGAAGATTCACAATTTTATTCGAAAATTCACCACTTTGGTTGAAAATTCAAGTTTTTTGTTGAAAATCCGTTTTTTTTTGTTGAAAATTAATTTTTTTAATTGAAAGTATAACTATTTAATTTTTTTCATGTAAAATTGATATGATATTCTGGAAACTTTAAGTATTTTTTGAAAATTCATTTATTTTGCAATGTTTTGCTCTGTTGTGTTGAAGAATGTTTAGAATAAACGTCATGAATGAAAATAAATGTTTACGTTTTCCGTCAAATACGAATTTGTTACTTTTAGTTGGCCGGGAAAATTGAAAAACTTGACCGGGGAAAACCAGGAATTTGAAATCGTCCGCCGAGTCGCCACCCTGAAAATTTCTGTGCTTGAGGAAGGAAAACCAGTTGTACAATTAAAAATTTGAAACCTTTAAAATTCAAAGATTTTAAGACTAGGCATTGCAAACCAAATTATTTGAAATATTCAAAATGAAGTATTTTAAACATTCAAAACTAGAAATTTTCGAGGATGTCAAATCAAACTTATTTATAGATTTAAAATTGTTATACTGGAACACATTTAAAAAGCTTGGAAAAGTTTTTTTACTAAAAATTAAAAGAATTTAATGAGTTACCTACAATTTATTTAGTCTGAGTTTCAAAATATTGGCGCCATCCTACGTTCTAATGATTCCAATCGTTTTCAATTGGGTACACATTATTCTGAATTAGAGGTTAAATTGTCACTACTGCATTTTAATATTGTGATAATTATTTACAAGCGGTTTTTTACGCTTTCAAACCAAAAATGTCAACAATATCAATTTAAAAAGAAGTAAATAAACGTTTTACAATAATATACCCGCTAAATCAAACTACTAACTGCCTGCTTGATAAAGACACTTATCACTGTCATATCGTTAGGTGGCATGATTTTTACGTACTCTTCACCCTCATACTTTGGAGTCTTCATTCGGTATACCGCCTGAACAAATATTCAATTTTTTGTACTTGAAATTTTTGTTGAATTATTAAAATTTTAATTTCCAACCTATAAACACGTGCGAGTCGTGTGTGTTACAAACAAAAACTGCAGAGGGCGCATGGCAGGCAAGTGCATTCACTCAATTCAACCCGATTGGGAACAATTGACACAATTAGCAACAATTTACACAGATTCAACATTTGATCACACTTAATTGTTATGAATCGTGTCCAATCGATTATTTCTAGAAGGGATTGCAACAGTTTACATATTAATTTTGTTTCTTTTATCAATTATAATGCCATATTTATGGAATCTTTGGTAAATCATTGAAGTCATCATCGAAATCTGTGCTAAATATTTAAAATCTTTGCTAAATATTCGAAATCTTTGGGAAATTATTAAAACCTTTGTGAAATCTTAGCAATGTGTACTTGAAGTCTATACGAAAATTTTGATATCTTCGTGAAATCTTTCTAAAACCTTCGAAATTATAATATACATTTCTTTCTCGAATGTATATGCAATTAACTCACCGTTTTTTGGGTTGATCTTTTTATTTCTGCACACTTTCTGCCACTCTTGAATATAATACTCCTCCTTCCGAAAAGCAGAATTAACTGATCTCTGGGTTGTTTTTATCCGATTAATTGGAAAAACCGTCAACTGCACACATGCATGACATTTTTATCTGTAAGAATATTCAATGAAATGATTTTACAAGATAAGTAAACGTGTAATTCTCATACAATTGAGCTTGTTCGTAATAATAAATTGTCTATTTTTAATTAAAGGCAATGATTTTTTGATTGTTTCTAATTATGCCACTTGTTCATTATTTACAATCGATAATTAGAGATATAATCCACGGAAAATATGTAAAAAATTAGACATATATACGTGCAATCTGGAAATTGACTTAGTAGATTATGTTTACAATTCTTAACACGTTACACTTGCACAGACGGATAGCGTCAGCAGTGTCCGCTTCTTCCACGTCATTTGAATATTGAGATTTTTCGCAGATATTGACATTGATTTACAATATAGCCATAATTCATTATTTTAAATCTTTTGAGTGAAGACCGATGGCGTTTACGACAATTCGCTCTGAGCTCGAAGGGGAGCTCAAAGTGGCTCAAAGCCTTTTTCGGATGTAATCTGTCAGCCATGCAGTCTCATAAATTTCATTGGTTGAGCTCCCCTTCGAGCTCAGAGCGAATTGTCGTAAACGCCACGAGGCGCTAACGGTTGCTATGTGTTACGTTTCGCGCAGGTCTCATGGCTGCGAAACTCTCTCATTGGTGGTTCGTGCTGTTGTTTAAATTATAGGAATAAACCGGGGAATTTTTGAAATAAAAGATGTAAAATATTTACAGTTGAAGTAAAAATATATATATATTGTCGAACTTTAAACAAAATTAGGCAAATCCGGATTACAAATTTAAATCTAATATTCGAAAAAGGAGCCTGAGTCGAATAACGAACCGAACTTTAGGCTGTCAAGAATTGATCTACTTTGCTCTGATCTGTATCATCCAGCATCCACCCTCGCCTTCTTCGTGGTCCCATGACCGCAAGGTCGCTGCTCCCACTCCTTACACACTCGTACACTCACTCACACACACACATATCTCACGTACAATTTAACTCGACATTGAAGTCATCAAATATTTGTGTTATTTCATAGGGTCCTTTATCGTCATATTCTGAGTCTAATTTACCAACTCTAGCGTCTTTTTGCAAATAGACCATTTCTCCTACTTGAAAATGTTGAACATTTAATTTCTCGTCATAGTATTTCTTAGATTTCTCTTTAGCTAGCAACAATCGGTCTCTGGCTAGACTTTGAGTTTCAGCCAATTTTTCGCTCAAAGTTTTTAAGAAATCGTAATATGTAAATGGGATTTCCGCGTTAGTAAATTCGCTTGGTATAACAGCCTTTTTCCCAAAGAATAATTCATGTGGGGTAAGCCCCGTGCCCTCATGTATAGATGTATTGTACGAAAACAAAGCAAAGCGTAACCATACGTCCCAGTTCGCTCTCTCACAATACATTTTTAGATACTGAATTAGCACATGATGGCTTCTTTCTAATGATCCTAGCGATTGCGGGTGAAAGGCGGTAGATTTTATTTGCTTGATTTTAAAAATACGACAAAAGTTGGTCATGATATCACTAATGAAATTACTCCCCTGATCTGAATGAATTGCCTTGGGGCATCCGAATCTAGTTATAAAATTCTCGGCTAGAGCCAAAGCAATTGTACTGGACTCAATGTTCATTAAAGGGATGCCGTCAGCATATTTTGTTAAATTATCCTGAATGGTCAGAATATATTTATTCCCTTTTTCTGTAGTAGGTAAAGGACCCACAATATCGATTTCGACTTTATCGAAGGCTTGAGTCGGAGTATCCGTTATTTTCATTGGCTGTTTAGTTTTTAATCGCACCAGTTTTGCCTTTTTACATTCGTCGCAATTTTTAACGTATTCCCTAACTTGTTCTTGTAGATTGGGCCAATAAAAATCTTGCCTAATTCTTCCGTATGTCTTACTACACCCTTTATGCCCTCCCACGACCGCCGAGTGATACTCTGCAATTATTTTGGGCCGATCCTCTTCCCGTGGTATTTCTATTTCACCGTAGCAAATTGTTATTTTATAATCTCTCTGTCCGAATATTTGTCTTAATTCTTGCTCAATAGAATCCCATTTTATTTGATTCATACCGTTGCCTATACGCGAAATACTAACAGAACGTATTTTTAAATAGTCCATCGCGTTTTTTAATCCTCGAAGAGCTTTTGAAACGTGAGTAATGAATGGTTTTGAATCGAATGTTTCTTTAATGATTAAATTAAAAACACATTGATAATCATATTTATAAACAAGCACATTTCCTACTTGAAGATCCTCGGCAGACTCGCGTTTTAAGTCTTCATATTTAAACCGATTTCCTTCTATTAACTCCCTATTCGTTTCAGTCGTAAGCTTGCAATCTGCAGGGATAAACTGCACTAAATGATCGTTTCCCATGTACAGTTTATCCTTGCAAACCTTCAAGCATGACATCACCGAATTTGGGGATAATAGTTTATCCTTGTCAAAAGGCTCCTGTGACGCATTTATGGATGGTAACTGGGTCTCATTTAAAAGGGGTGATTCTTCTGTATTATCTGCGGCAGGTTCGATTTCTTCTACAGGATAACAACGGTGATGGGGGAGGACTACTTCCATTTCACTGTCCATGATAAATTGTTGCTTGAATTTACAATTATCACAGTTCTGATAAATGATATCCTTTATTCTACGAGCCGATCTCCTACATCCGATGAACATAGAAAGAAATCTTTCGCCTACTCCATCGTTTTTCTTGAACTTCTCGAGTTAAAATATTTTCGGGATCATTAGTTGATTTCGAATGCGATGCAATGGACACGCAATTTCGCATATTGGAATGAAGACGTTTTCCGAATTTTTTATTTGAAAAACATGCAATTTTACTATAATAGCCGATTTTCCTGAGAGAACCCAGTCATCCATTTTTTTTAGCAGATAAATTAAAACCTGCTTCATTAACTGTTTTCTGTATTATATTTAATATTGGGTGTTAACAATATGTGTGATTGAAAATTTGTCTCGATATGTTTTTGCATTAAGTGGAAATAGTTCTTCGCAGGGTATAAAGTTCTCATGCCAGCACTTGAATAATAACGTAACCAGCTAAATACAGCTGAATCTAATGAATCTCTCCAAGTGACGAAAATAAGTTGGGTTGTTGAAGAAATACATGACATCATTGAAAGGAAATATCGACTCCTCCGTCATCAAATAGATAATAAGTTACTTCCGAAAATCGGGTATTATAGTAAAATTGCATGTTTTTCAAATCAAAAATTCGGAGAACGTCTTAATTCCGATATGAGAAATTGCGTGTCAATTGTATCGCGCTTGAAATTAACTAATGATTCCGAGAATATTTTGGCTCCAGAAAATCAAGAAAAACGATGGAGTAGGCGAAAGATTTCTTTCAAACATATACAGTCAAACCTGGATTTAGCGAACTTTGATTCAGCGTTTCCGGCAATTGTCGCTGCGCAGCGGAGATGCGTGAGAGGACCTGTGGGGAGGTGTGTGGTGTTCAGTCAGGCATGATGAAACAGAGAGAGACAAAATAGTCCGGAGTCCCTTGATTTAGGCCGACTGTCAGTCTCAAAATCGACGCTAAATCCAGGTTTGACTGTATGTTCTTCGGATGTAGGAGATTTTTCGGAAATCACCGTCAACGATCTCGAAATATTGTTCACGGATTGGTATCAACTCGGTCAAGCTGTATCGTATTTAGCTGAATTCATGGACAATGACAACAAAATTAACATTTACTGCGATAAAGAAACCGCGAACATTTTGAAAGTAGAATTTCAGTCACGCCATATGAATCATCGGCGTTCTAAGTGTTTTGTTGAATACACGCCTGATTCCATTGGTTTCGAAGGAATTTAACGATATTGTTGTGAGTCCGAAAATACTAATCGTACGATCGGTTGCTGCTCACATGCTGCTGCTGTGATTTACTATCTATCCCATGCTCGATATTTTTCGAAAATCGTTCGACCCGCAGAAATATTGAGCAAACTGTTCGTACGACGAAAAATGGTGCCTGTAATTAATGAGGATAGCGAAGATGATTAATCTAAAACTTTTATGAAGGATTTCCATTTCACACAATAATTATAACATTCAGAAACATTAAAAACACAGCATTTAATCATAAGTAATGTTCAGCATTTCATTATTAATCCATGATACCCTTATGAAAAAGAAGTATTGGTAAGTATCACACCTAAGACTTTTTTTACGAATAAGTATTAGAAAGCCAATACTTTTTCGGGGAAAAAGTACTGGATCCAATACTTACCAATACTTCTTCTTAATAACGGTATCTGCCATCTGTGAAAGTTTTTATTTAAAAAAGCTACCTTCCACATTGATTGAAAATCTGAAAAAATTCTGAAATTTAGCACATGGGATGACCTTTGATTTATAAAAAATTTGGAACAGTACTCAAAAAATTTTTGACCAAAAAATTTGTTTGAAAATTTGAATTTCGCGCCAAAACACTGGAAAATTTTTTTTAGGTGTATTCTAATCATTTGTTTTTTACTAATTTTTTTCAGATTTTTCCATTACACAGATGTGTCACCAAAAAATAAAAACCATAAAACACATTTTTAGCCACAATGACTATGGGGGCGGTGATGGGGGTTCAAAAATGTGGGGAAAAAGTTATGATTCCAAGTCCCAGAAAAGGGCTCATTGAAAATCTGATTCCAGCCAAGGGCATTTTTGACCTGCTTAACGGGCTAGGCCCTTTCTGTTTCGTTTTCGTCAGTAACTGCGTCCACTGAATCAAATTCTTGGTCCTTCGTATAATAATTCTGTCTGACCTCCGCGATTTCGCTCAGTTCGTCACAACTTATACCTTTCTTTTGACCGATCGATTTCGAAAACTGCCGATCTCCCGGGTAAACCGCCGGAATGGCTTCGAAATCGACCATTTGGGTCCTCTGATTCCTTCGACCAATCGACTCTGAAAACTGCCGACCTCCCGGGTAAACCACCGGAATGGCTTCAGA
>CAKNXH010045725.1:11169-27221 GCA_932178445.1 Andricus quercusramuli
CTTCAGAATCGACCATTTGGGTCCTTAAACTCTTTCGACCAATCGATCCTGAAAACTGCCGACCTCCCGGGCACACCACCGGAATGGCTTCAGGATCGACCATTTGGGTCTCACTCTCATCATCGAAGTTCTCTCCTTCACTGGCTGTTTCGAACTGATCTTCATCGCTAGTGTCAGGTGATTCAGAATTTTTCAAAATTGTACAAAGATTTTTTATATCATGTTTATTTCTCTGAAAAAAATCAGTCTCATTGCCCAAAAATCCTTCTTCAATTATACAATTAATTCTTTTACAATCTGTACATTCGTCATTGTCACTGTAAGGAGAGCACAACGCGGATGGTTGATCCTGCAGTATCAACACCCTGCGACTGAGCTCGATGGATGAGTCTAAGGGATCAAGGTCATCATTAGGTGGGGGATCAAAATTAACATCAAAATTCGTCTGTTCCTCCTCCATCGGATTTCGCGATAATGCGTCAGCATTTGTATTTGCATTTCCTTTTTTGTATACTACGTCATATTCATATTCGCTCAATCTCAACCGCCATCTTAATAATTTTGAACCCGGATTTTTTATGTTGTGCATCCAAACGAGGGGTCTATGGTCGGTTATAAGTATAAATTTTCGCCCGAATAAATAAGGTCGAAAGTTCTCAACACTAAATATGATCGCGAGGAGCTCTTTTTCTATAGTTGAATAATTAATCTCAGTATCACTCAACGTTCGTGAGGCATATGCTACTGGTAAATCCCCTCCTATAGGTCCCTGACTTAAAATCCCTCCTATTCCATAATTGGAAGCATCGCATGACACTACAAAAGGTTCGGAAAAATCAGGATAACACAAAAGGGGTTGTTCACACAGCATATTTTTCAATTGATCAAATGCCCCTTGCTGTAATTCAGTCCAATTAAAACGAACCCCTTTTTTCAACAGGTAGCTTAATGGCTTTGCTATTGTTGAAAAATTCATAATAAATCGACAGTAATAGCCAACGAATCCCAAAAATTGTTTAATGTTTTTAGTATTCTTTGGCCTCGGAAATTTGCGTACTGCCTCAACCTTTTTGGGATCCGGACGAACCCCATCGCGCGATATAATATGGCCCAGGTATGCAACTTCCTTTCGCAATAGTTTGCATTTATCAGGTTGCAGAGTGAGTCCAGCTGCTTTTAGGCGGGCAAGCAGCTTTCTCAGCTTCTGGGTATGTTCTTCCAGGGAGTTTGCATAGATGACTATGTCATCCATGTAAAAAAATAGTTCCACCCCCTGGAGACCAGACAAAACCCTATCCATGAGCCTTTGAAACGTGGCGGGGGCATTCTCCAACCCAAACGGCATCCTATTAAATTGATAGTGGCCATAAGGGGTAGAGAAAGCCGTTTTAGATTTGGAGTCAGGGTGCATTTTTATCTGGTGAAACCCAGAAGCGAGGTCAAGTACAGAAAAGTATTTGGCTCCGCCCAGCTGATCCAATATGTGGGTTATATTGGGTAAGGGGTAGGTGTCGCTAATAGTCTTTTCATTCAACTTTCGATAGTCAATGACCATTCACCATTTTTTATTTCCCCGCGAATCGGCCTTTTTAGGTACGATCCACACAGGGGAATTATAAGGAGAGTCTGAATCTTCTATGATTTTGGATTGCAATAACTCTTTAGTTTGATTCAAAATCTCCTCATTTAAGGCTTGAGCCGGCCGATATTGCCTCTCGAAAGTTGGAGTTTCATCAGCTGTATGAATTTCGTGTTGCAGAACGTCAGTAGCTCCCAAAACATCCCCCTCTAGTTTTACCTGATAGGAATATTCGGCGAAAGGACCGAGTAAACTTGCTTTTTCTTCGTCATTTAAATTTTCAAAATTAAATGACTTTATGACTCTAGAAAATCTTTCACCAATTTCTATATCCTTTTCGTTCTTGGTTGTCCCCTCAGCATTTCTTTGTGCTGGAGGGACAACTTCAAACTCTTGAAGCTCTACAGGAAGCACGGTCAGTTCAATGTCATGGAGGGTGGAATTGGTAGCAAACACCTTTACTACTCCATTTTGCGGTCTAACTAAATTCTCACCTAAAAATATTCCATCGCCAGTATTTATTCTTTTTAGATAGCCCTCACTAATGCCTGCATTAATAACAGGTAATGTTATTAATTTTCTACACCTAGCTGGGAGGTGAAGCCTTTCACTATTCAAAGGAATAATATTTCCCAATTTTAATTTTACATCCTGGTCAGAAAAAGTCATAGTAGCAGCATTTTCCCTCAAAAATTGCATTCCTAATATTCCACAAGGTGGAATAGGGAAACTTCCTGAAACTAGGTGAAATTCTACATTTCTTTCTTTATCAATTTGTAAAACTACGCTTCCGCGGGTCCTTGTCATGCCATTTCCTATGCCTGTCAGAAAATACCTTTGTTTTTTATTGCGGTACAATTTTTTAGTTAAACAACTCTCTTTTAACAAATTTAACTCACTGCCGGTATCAATTAGGAATGAAGCTTTGTTATTATGGAAATTTTTATTGTAAACATTTATCGTTGGCGAATTTATGATCCCTTGTTTCCCGATTGTGAGGACGACTCGTTTGATTGACGCGGGAAGAGATTCTTGCTGCTCGCTGCTGCGCCCTGCAGACGAGCACCCCTGGAGTTTAAAGTTTGCGAATTGGTACGAGGGTTATTCTTAAATTTTTTATTTGATTCTAGTTCCTTTTCAGCTTCTTCGGCCCTTCGCTTATAGCACTCTTCTGCCCTATGTCTTCTTCCCCTACAATAACTACACCTGTCTTCATTTTGCCCTTCAGCTTCTTCGGCCCTCCGCTTATAGCAATCTTCTGCCCTGTGTCTTCTTCCCTTACAATAACTACAACTTTCTTCGTTTTGCGCTTGATATTGCGTTTTGTTAGAATTCAATGCGTAGGGAAAGATATCGCGTTTCGTCTCACGTGGGCAATTTCGTGCTATGTGTCCCTCTTCTCTACAGTTATAACATTCTACACCCCTACGTTTTTCAGGGGGTGGCGCGGAATTTTCGTTAATTCGATACATTTGTTTGGGATACGAGCTACTTTGTGCATCCCTAACAGTATAACCGGTTTCAACTCTGGTTTCATTGCTAGCATACGATGAAATTTCCGAAGTGACCCCCCGCAACCTTTTGTGTTGGGCTAGGTCACGTTCTGCTTCAATAGCAGCATTTATAGCCTCCTGCAAATTAGTAGGATGAGCCTGTCTTACACTACTATCAACGTTATACTCGTTGATTTTTATAATTGCAACTTCAGGCGACGACTGTTGCTCGGTTATTTCAATCATTTTGTTGAGTAATTCGCGTACTCTTGCACCGTATGCTATTATATTTTCTCCCCTTTTTTGACTAATATGAGCAATCTCGGACTGGATCTGAAAGAGAGATTTGGGTTTGCCGAACGCCTTTTCCAGTGAATCTAATAATTCATTAAGCGAAGTGTACTCTTTGTTTTTAATGTAGAGCTCTGCCTCTCCCTGAATTTTACTCCGTAACATTTTTATGAACAATGATCGAAGGCCCAACGCGCCATTTTGTTTGGCAAATCGACATTCGCGGGCAAATGATTGCACAGAAATATTTCGTCCCGAAAAATCAGGAATAATTTCCACGAGAACTTTCAATGCAGTATAGTCACTACTTTTAATGAGTGAAGCTCCATCCTGAAGGGATGTTGAGGAATGTGCTCTATTATTTAATCTTTGAGATTCAGAATCCCTCCTTTCTATTTCATCCGATCGCAAAGTATTTTGGCTCATTTGCAAAATTTGTTTTGCGATTTCCGCAATAGCAGTACTACTAACAGTACTGACTAGTGGGCCCGCAAAATCTGAACCAGCACTACCCTCCCCTCTCTCAGATCCATTAACCTGCCTATATCCCTGAATCTCTCCTCCATTCACACTTTGAGGGTGAGTAACCGTATCACTTATTGCGCTCGCTGCATTGCTGAGTTCAATCGCTTCAACAACCCGTGCCGACGGCCGCCCCCGGGTCCGATTTGACACGCGAGGTGCAGGCGCCGATACTGGTTTTGTTGTTCTATTTTGATTTTTCCTCGGAGTCATTTTTTTTATTGAGAACAATTACCGAATAGGAAAATTATTAAACAAAATATTATGTAGTTATTTAATTCATATTATTCATATTTGGCCACAAATTAAGACATTCAAAATTTTAATCTAAATTGTTTCGTCTTCAAATAAATAATTCAATCAAAACATTAATCAATGTAATTGATTCGCTCAATTCTATTTAATTTCAAGAGATATTATATTAAATTAGAGCAAAAATTCTCTTTTACTTCTTTAATTTTTCAATAAATCTCAGTAAATAAAGTACGTAGTGATCTTAATAATTTAATAATTCTACTGTTTTCACCATTTTGAAACACAATTCCACATCAAATTTCATCAAAAAGAAATGATTCAACCCAGCAATGCATATATATACATGTATTAAAATTAAAAATATCGCATCAACATAAAATTATCGCTATCAAACCTTGAGTTGATCAAGTCGCTCGATGAGAAAACCTGAAAAAGAAATGTGCGAAAAATATCGCAATTCACTTTCGCACTACGTCACTATCACTGTAATCCTCAGGATGGTTCACATCCGCTGACTCTCAGGAAATCTGCCGGTGATCCCCAGGAACTGCCGCTGATCCTCAGGAACTGCCGCTGATCCTCAAAGAAATCCCATGTCCTTCAAAAGTCCCACGGTGGACCCCCTCTATGAGAGGAAGTGTTTTTGTATCACTTTCTCTCCCTGTCTTTTCTGACCAAGCTACTCGATCCACCTGGCAGTAATATTAAAGACAGGTTAAGGTGAAAGGGTCATTTCCAACCAAGAATCCAAAAGCCATGGTCCCACTGGTCCCGCGATGTCCACCAAAGGTCACTGAGCCGCCGGTGCTCCCACGATGTCCACAAGAGAAATTCAGAAAACCATAGATGATCTCTTTTACAATGTCCATTTCATTTAGAGAGTCATCTGGTTATCGCGCCTCGAAAATAAGAGTTTTTATTTTTCTTCACACTTAAATTTCAGTTTTTTTTTTCTTCACTTTTTTTTGTTTAAATATACTGGAAGTCACTTCACTCGCGAGCGCGGCGCGATTCACGAAGAGTGCCTTGAATTTAAGTTAAAACAATGTTATTCACTCGCGATTGTTTGTAATAAAAATGTTCAAAAATTGTTTATGTTTTTCCCGGTTTAAACAGCAAATCCCACCGAACTGTCACCATGTTACGTTTCGCGCAGGTCTCATGGCTGCGAAACTCTCTCATTGGTGGTTCGTGCTGTTGTTTAAATTATAGGAATAAACCCGGGAATTTTTGAAATAAAAGATGTAAAATATTTATAGTTGAAATAAAAATATATATATTGTCGAACTTTAAACAAAATTAGGCAAATCCGGATTACAAATTTAAATCTAATATTCGAAAAAGGAGCCTGAGTCGAATAACGAACCGAACTTTAGGCTGTCAAGAATTGATCAACTTTGCTCTGATCTGTATCATCCAGCATCCACCCTCGCCTTCTTCGTGGTCCCATGACCGCAAGCTCGCTGCTCCCACTCCTTACACACTCGTACACTCACTCACACACACACATATCTCACGTACAATTTTTCCCATACCTCTAAATGCTGATTCATGTGAGATGAAACTCACCATCTCCACGTGATTTCTTCGAAAACCTAGATTTGAAACTACGTCGCCCCAAAAGTCGCAGTACTTGAGCCTGTCGCCAGTTTATATAAACATTCGCGGTCCCTAACGTCCGGATATTGCCTTTCAAATTAACCGTAGTATATACAAAGAACACTTGTAATCTAAAGCGTTAATAACCTACTTTGGTACATGAAAGAATGCAGATATTTCAATATAAACAATTTTTCAGAGTCATTCGTGTTCTTAAAATTGATTACATCTAGAATAAATTTACGACATCCTTTCTTAAATGGAAATATTAAATACTTGCTACGTGACAAGAAATACATTTTCTCAACACTCGTATATTTTCAAAAGTGTTCTTAGAATAATATCAATAATTAATGTTAAATCGAGCGACTTTTATAGAGCTATTACTTTCGTCGCATATGAGAGTTTATTTATCTCTTGAAATTCTACGTCTTATAATCGATTATTTTTGTCCGAGACCGCTCAAATATCAGTCAAAGTCTTAAAATTGGAATATTTCATATAAATTTTATCGCATCTGTGCAAATTTAATTTCTCCCGCACTAGCAGGTGCTGCACTCTTTGTGCAGAAACGAGCGAGATTTAGTCGCTCGTAACATATGGTAACAAAATGGCGGCCTGTGGCTGAGCTCGCGAGTGGGGACGAAACTGGGAGACCACGGGGGTGAAGCTGCGTGCTAAAGAATGGAAACAAATATTTCCAATATGGCCGCTATGGAGCGACATGTGAGAACTAAAATCGCAAGCGGCCGTGCGGACGGGATACTTGAATTTGAAATATTGCACTTGTTAATGTTGTCAATAATTTATAATACCATTTATTGATATCATTACATACAACAATTGAAGTACACAATAAGATCAATAAATGGTATTATAAATTATTGACAACGTTATTGGTAGATGGAATTTAAGAAAAATAATTTATAAAAAGAATAAGAAAAAATTCTGAGGAAGGGTTTTTATTAAATCACAGAAACTGTTTACAAATGGTTTCTTTATAAATAAACATAACTTTTTAACGCATCGTAAAGCAATGTTGTTTTAAATTGTAAAACGCAACATCAGTAAAATTCTGAACGCATGGTTTTGTTGAATTAATTTTTTTAAAGTACTTAAAATCACAAAATCGACATAAATCGTAGAAATCGTTTACAAATGTTGTTTTATGAATGTACAGAACTATTTAACGCATCGTAAAGCAACATTGTTTTAAATTATAAAACGCAACATCAGTAATTATCACACGAATGCATGGTTTTATTGAACCAATTTTTTAAAAGTACTTAAAATCATAGAAATTGTTTACAAATGTTTTCTTTATAAATAAACAGAACTTTTTAACTCATCGTAAAGAAACATTGTTTTAATTGAACGTGATAATAAGCTCTTTGTGGCATGAAACCTTGATTTTATTAAGAATAGTAAAGTATCGTTTTGAATAAACGTGACAATAAGCTCTTTGGAGCTTGAAACATTCATTAATAATGAGTAAAATTGGAACAGTAGATAAATCCAATTGAATTTTCAACCCAGTGGCAAATTCAAGACTAATGTTTAAATAAAGCTATTAGTTGTGTGTAGTGTCGAACGCTGTGACTAGATACATTCATATCATTTCTAGGGTTTCGTAGCCTATTTCGTCGTACTATTTTGACAGGTAACAGGAGAGAAGAGATGAGAAAAGGCGAGGAGAGGAAAGGATAGGGAAGAGAAGAGCAGAGGAGAGGAGAGGGAAGAGAGGGGAGGAGAGGAGAGGGAAGAGGAGAGAAGGGGTTAGGAGAGGGAAGAGGAGAGGGTGGGAGGGGAGTTAAGGCCAAGTGTCAATATAGCACGTGGTGACTAATACATGGTGTCTAATATATGGACCATCAAGTGCACATTTTTATGAAATTTCTATATTCTTATATTTACCCAATGAACCCATTCCTGAAATTCCATCACAGGCTGCAACCAAAGTAACAAAGTCACAGAAAGTCCTTCTTTCACCATCATCTTTCTTCAAAGCGGCCTGGAGTGTTTTCACAACCTTGGCAGTGACAGCATCCGTTAGTTTTTGGATAGTCTTGCGAGAGAATTGACTGCATAGTATAAACTCGAAATCGTCGACCTATCATTTCCAATAACTGCAGTTAAAGTCTGAAAGAATGATAACCATCCTTCAAAAATTTTGTAATATCTTGAAATTTGAATTTTTTTTTGAAAATTTCTTGCAATTTTTAAAAGTTACCCTGAAATACTTAAAATCCTTTGAAATTGTTGAAATCAATTACAAATTTTTTGGAATCTTTTGAAAACCCTAAGAATATTTCAAATCCTATAAAATCCCATTAAAGTACTGTAATGAATTACAATTTCCTTTGAATTGTTCAAATATGATAAAATCCTTTGGAATCCCTTCAAATTATTGAAATAAATTAAGCATTGTCTGCAATCTTTTACAATACCCTGAAATATTTCAAATCCTTCAAAAAATTTTGAAATACCTTCGCATTTGAAACTTTTTTTGGAAATTTCTTGGAAGTTTTAAAAAATATCCTGAAATACTTGAAATATTTTGAAATCCTTTGAAATTGTTGTAATCAATTACAAATTTCTTGAATCTTTTAAAACCCCTGGGAATATTTCAAATCCTTTAAAATCCCATTAAATTACTGAAATACTTAAAATTTCCTTTGAATTTTTCAAATATGATAAAATCTTTCAAATCCCTTCAAATTATTGAAATAAATTAAACATTGTCTGGCATCTTTTAGAATACCCTGAAATATTTAAAATCCTTCACAAAATTTTGAAATACCTTGACATTTGAAATTTTGTTTGAAAATTTCTTGTAATTTTTAAAAAAATACCCAGAAATATTTTAAATCCTTTGAAATTGTAACTCATAGGTTAATTTATTGAAAGAACAGTGAAATAAGTGATTTTTTCATTGTAAAAAGAGACTATAGTGACTTAATTTTTAAAAAGTGACTAAAAAGTGACTGACTTTTCCTGACTAAAGATTCAAATTGTTATTATTCGCACTTCTATTAGATGTGGAAAAAGAACAACTAAAGTTTTTCTCAAAAACAGTAAGTTTGAAGATAATTATATACCTAATTTACGACTTCAACAATCATTTACTTTTTAATTATCAAATAAACTAACAATATTTCTATTGAAATTCATTACAAATCAATTGGAATCTTTTAAAATACCCTAAAATATTTCAAATTCTATTAAATGACTGAAATCAATTAAAAGTTCCGTGCAATCCTTCTCCCGGAGCATCCTTGTCATTTATTAATCATTTATTAATAAATGTCGATAAACAAGACATCAATACTAATCCCCGAACCCTTATTTTCCCAGTTTTGTATTCAGCCGGTTCAAAACGAAGCCAAAATGCGTCGCTTAAATTGTCTGATACACGACATATTGCGCAACACAAAGAAACCGAAATTTTTGCTACTCAATTTACAGAAAATAGAGAAAATGATGAAATTGTAATAAACAGTAAATGAAAAAAGATCCTACCTTACATATGGATGTACGAAAAGGCATAACATCAATTTGTTATCACATTTTTTCTTCGCCTTCATGTCGTACAGCATACGAGAATTTCTCATTTTATTGTTGACGGTATCGAAGAACTTTTGCCACTGCATGATTGGTGAACCTTACTTTCAATTTTCCATGGATTGAAAGCAGTGTTGCCAAATGAGTCTCAAGATTTCCCCCCACGACTGTCACTATTTCACCCCAAATCTCCCTAAGTCGAACTGAAAAATCCCTATGTTTCTCCCTATGTAATTTTACTCGCATTTTACATGCCGTTCAACCCGCGTAAACACCTCTGTTTGAAAACGTTTGTCTTCTCACTCTCGTTGCGTGCGTTTTAATAGACTTATGGTGTGCTATCAATTCGCATTTACAATTTGGCAAAATGCTTTCAAACTATCACCTGCGCATGGCTTTAACCAATCTAAAAATGAAATTCAAAATACTAATTTTTTCAAAATTTTAATTTAAAACTATGATCTTATTTTTTTCAAACCCGAAATTTAGTATAATATAGAAACTAGTCTAGGTTATATACACTAAATAATATCTGAAGGAACTATAATATTTTTATAGGCATAATATAAACTAGCAATCGAAGCTCCGGATGTAATAAGGGCACATCGAATTTTTCGTCTCGAGAGCAATGACTTTTGGTTTTGTTATAAAAAATTCCTTCATAACTTTAATTTGAGGTTATTCAAGTAATACATTGAAAATAATTAAAAAATAACCTTTAAAAGCGTCTTCTAATTCCCATGCTTTCACGTAATGTTAGAGAATACGTTTTGGTTGATTTGGTGGCATTTTTTAAATTCAATCATTCAATACAATATCTTTGATACAAGTCTTTTTCTTTTTCCAATCTTTGGACATGTTAACGGAATCAACGGTTAACCTGAAAATGTGTTTACGCGAAGTCCACCAGGGTGTATTCAGATTGTTCAAGTATTCACCAACGAACCAATCACGAAAGACACTACAGTCCCATGACGGATGAAAGCAGAAAACGTTTTGTCACTAAGCAGCGGAGCTAATGACATTCGCCTAGTGCCCCTTAGGAGCTCTGTCATTGGTTCAGCTGCTTAGTTAAAACGTTTTCCGCTTTCGTCCGTCATGGGACTGCACCTTTACTTCGCATAGAAAATCCCTAAAAAACCCTCTTGAACAGCAGAATCTCCCTACAAAAATCCCTATCTCTTTTTTCTCCCTATATTTCTCCCCGTGCTACTGAGATCTCCCTAAAAATAGGGAGAAAAACCCCAATCTGGCAACACTGATTGAAAGAAGTATCATAAAGGTTCTCGGGGTTCTCGTATGCAGAAACACTTCATAAAACAGTATGACCAGTAAAACATTTAGAGGTTATGTTACGTTCCTCACAACCGGCATTTCAAATTGTAAAGTCGTGAGACCTGGCATAAGGCACTTTATTTCACAGGTAATTCATTTCGCGTTAATGAAAACATGTTATCGTTAATATTTCACGATTATGTTTACTGCGAAGTCTAACAATTAAAGTAAAAAATACCGTCAGTTTTCAATTGCACGTTGGCAGTTACTCGCGGTGACTCGCGGCGTCACTTTCAGGGCTACCATAGTAACGATTTCAAAAGTATCTACATTTTCGCAAACTGAACGTTTTTAAAATCCCTAGAAAGGACCCCAGATCAAACTGGGCCGGAAGTCAGATTTGTTACCGGAAGTTTCTATGCTGGCTTCACCCCCCTGTAGGAGACCTTAAGGCTAGACCATGATCCAACAAACCATGATTCAAATCACACCAGGTCTAGCCACGCGCAAGTAAAAAAAATTGCAGTAGAAAAAATGTAAAAAAAATGTACAGTAGCGGCTGAGATGAATGGAAACAACATGGCCGCGGAGCTGGTATGCGCGATTTGGACGAAAATGGGACGTTCTTTGGCTAGACCATGAGTGGGTTGGATCATGTAACAAACTATGGTCCCGCCAACCCGATGCTCAAATACGTTCGACTTCGCGCGACCCGAGTACCCCCACCATACCCCCACTTTTCCAAGATTAATTAATATATAATAATGTTAATGTAATATATTAAATTATATATTAATATTATTTAATATTAATTCCAAGTTAAAATCTTAAATTTGTTGTATGTACCTTTACTACCCGATTCCCAATATGAATTATAATAATAATATTAATTCCAAGATTAATTAATATATATTAATGTTAATGTAATGTATATTAAATTACCATGACAACGCATAGACGCTTTTCTAACCACGATTGAAATCTTTTCACGTCATGATGTAGCACAGCGTTTCTCAAACTTAGATACTTAAATGTAGATAATAAGAATCTAGTTAATACTTGTTTTAATTCTTGAAGATACATAGTTTCACATTTAATAGAAATTGCAAATTTGAAACTGTTTATCCCTAAAGGACACTTGGGATCACTGAGAAACCATGGGCTTTCCGATTTATTTCAGATTGTCTCCTTTCTTTTTCAAGTATTTTCATCGGATAGTTGAATTATCATAGAGGTTTTGGAGATATTTTTTTTCAATTTATATTTGGAGGTGTGTCCTTCAAGTGTAGGGTTGCCAAACGTCCTTCCTTGGAAGGATTTGTCCTTCTTTTTAGTCGTGTCCTTCCAAGTCCTTCGCACAACCCAAATGTCCTTCCTTTTAGGGATAATAAAATCAACAAGAGTGAAAGAGATAGAAATCAGAATAGTCTGTCTCTTTTCCCCTTAAGAAGGTGAATTCACTTGCGCTGTGTTTGATACGAATTTATTATAAATGTTAACTGTATTAGTTGAATTACAGTTTTCCAAATACTGTGTTCCTACCTGACTTGAAATTATAAGAAATTTTATAAAAAACTGCGACGAACGATCTGATTTAGATTTAGTTTGTAAACTATAAGATGAGTGCTTTTGAAGTACTCAAGTGCTGTGTTTGATACATATTTATTATAAATGTTAATTCATATTAACAATAAATTGTTTTAAACAAAATAAAATTACGTTAATTAATTATATATATAATGTATAATATATATATATATATATATATATAATATAATATAATATATAATGGGAAATCGGCGACTCTCAGAGTATACAGCCTTATTCTTGCATGCGGGGCTCTACAAGGATGGACGAACCCTTTCCCTAGCTGCTCCTGGGAACAACAATGACAACACCAAACATAGTTGTAGTAAGTGCGGTTCAAAACAATCGAACGCGCAGGGCTCCCGACAATAGGTCGGACAACAATGCCGACTACCCTACAGTTGGGGGAGCCAATCAAGACGGAGTCAATGCGATTGACCGGCGGAATCTTGTTACTTTTAAGTGGACGGATCAACTCAATGACGGCCTGCTGGAGTGCTATGATGCCAGTATGGTCCCTGAACGAGAAGGTTACATGGCACGACTGCATGCTCTGTGGTGCGAGAAACACCCAGAGCTCTCAGACTTTTCGCAACAACGTCTGCGAAACCATGCCGAGAACCTTAGGAAAAGGGGTTATATAAGCGGAGTGCCTACTCAACCGCATCCAGAACAAGCCGGCAACAGAGAAAGAGAAGCGACACTGAGACCAACCGCGAACAGGCATCCAATAGAGGAAGAACGATGCTTCAGGACCCGGAGAAACATCAACATTCAGGTTTCTCCCAAGCCCAAAGATCTGACTGAATTGGATGATGAACTTCGTGGAGATCTTTCCGAAGAATCCGACCTCTGGACTATCAGTTGTGGTGTGTACAATGCAGCGAGAACTTTGGCAGATGCAAGCCGTAAAACAAAACCAACGGTTGATCATAAGACCAAAAGCAGAATGCATCAACTCAGCACAAAGATAGGCTTGGCTAGACAGTACGCGTCCCGCATTCAGTGTGTGATTGACTACATAACATCTGGCAGGAATTTCACTGCCAAGGTTCGACGGTTCGCGCGCGAACTGCGGATCCGTCATCACACAATCAACAAATCAAAGCTAATGACCATCAGACAGCATATTGTTGACAGAATACGAATACTATCTAACGCTAGGAGAAGTCTAGAGCGGAGAGAGAGGTGGGTCAGAGAAAATCAACAATTTTCATCTGATCCATCTAAACTCTTCCAAGACCCTCCAATTACTGTCGACCATCCGCCCAAACCAGAGGAGGTCGAAGCATTTTGGAGAGAAGTCTACGAGGTCCAGCATCCACTTCAAGAAGACTCAAAGAACATAAATAGCTTCAAGGAGCTGTGCAATGCCCTCATAACACCTGAGGAAGAATGCCCACCTATCACTACCGAGGAGGTGAAAAACGTATTAAAAGGCAAGAAGAACTATCCCGCTCCGGGACCAGATGGTATCAAGACCTTCTGGTGGAAGAAGTTTCCTTCAACCCACAAGCATCTGGCCCGAATTTTCACCTCATATCTAAAGTCGGAAGAGCCTATTCCGGAGTGGTTGGTGGAAGGGCGCACAGTGCTCCTGCCTAAGACGGGCAACTTAGCTGACCCTAAGAATTACAGGCCAATAACTTGTCTGAACACACTGTATAAGATCTTCACAGCCATCCTAAATGATAGGATTCTTCGGACAATTGAACCTGTGTGGCGAGAGATGTATGAACAACGTGGCTCGAAGAAAGGCGTAGCAGGATGTCGGGAGAACCTGCTCATCGATAGATGTGTCTGTAAAGATGCAGCATCCTATCAACGATCTCTATCGATGGCCTGGATAGATTACCGAAAATCTTTTGATTCAACCTCCCATAGACTTATCATCTGTCTGTTGGAAAGCTTGAAGGTTCATCCACACATCGTGAGATGCATAGAGAGATTAATGCCGCTTTGGAAAACCAGATTTACCATCTTATCTGGAAAATATCGTGTGATCACTAACAGTATCACCTTTCAGAGAGGTGTATTTCAGGGCGACACCATGAGCCCTCTCCTCTTTTGCCTCACATTATTGCCACTATCTCTCGCACTTCGCCATTCCGAAGGGTACCTCTGTGGCAAACCTGGAAATCGAAAGCATAAGGTAACTCATGTATTTTACATGGATGATCTTAAGCTCTATGCTAGAAATCAAGAGAAACTACATCTAGCTCTAAAAATTGTCACACAGTACACTCAAGAGATTGGAATGGAGTTCGGGTCAGAGAAATGCGCCAAGGTTAATTTGAAGAAAGGAAAACTTAACGGCATCCTCGAAGATCCTGAACTCGTTGACAGAAGCGCTATACGACACCTTTGCGCTGGAGAGGCCTATACATACCTGGGCGTGCCACAAAGCCGCATTCAGGACGTAACATCTATAAAGGATACTCTCCGATGCAGATACAAACGTCTCCTCCGACAGATATGGTCTTCCGAACTGTCGGCGAGGAACAAAGTATCTGCAACGAACATGTTTGCCGTCCCAGTAGTACTCTATTCATTTGGAGTAGTTCCATGGACGAAGGACGAGCTCAGATCCCTCAACATCGGGTCCCGAAAGGTTATGCACATGAACAAAAGCATGCACCTTAAGTCTTCTGTTCCACGACTTTACATCTCACGCCATCAAGGTGGTCGTGGAATACTGAATCTTGAATGTCTTCACAACAGGATTATTCTGGGTACAGCACATGTTGTCGCGAATGGACAAGATCCTCTTCTTAAAATGGTCAGAAAACACGACGAAGTAGGCAAAGGGGCGTTTCTTTACAAAGCAGCAGAAGAGGCTGCTGAAACACTCGACCTTGACTTCAATATCAGGGGTGAGCGAAATGCATCAAATCTTATCCATCTTAAATACTCACTCCTGAAGGCCCGGATTAAGAAAACACAGGAGAAAAACTTCCGCGAAGAGCTCCTCGACAAGAAGATGCACGGCATCTTCCACAGAAATGTGGAAGATCAGTCGATATCGTATGAGCTGACGTTTGCTTTCCTTAGATCACCCGGATTGAAGTCGGGCACAGAGGGCTTCATTTTGGCATGTCAAGATGGTGTCATTTCCACTCTAGCATACCGTCGCCACATTTTGAGCCAAGATATTCCCGATGATAGCTGCAGAGCGTGTCATGAACACCCCGAGCATCTAGGACACATACTATCTAGTTGTCCAGCTCATGCGGGAACAACCTACATCCAAAGGCACAATGCGGCACTGAGAGTGCTTTATTACCACCTCTGTCACTCTTACGGCATTAGCCCAAATACGTCTCCGCTGAACGCCCCTAGAGAAATAGAGTCAATTGTCGAAAATGAGAAGTGCCGCATATATTGGAACTTCATATTCTCGACAATTGTTTCTGTTGCGCACTCGAGGCCTGACATGGTTCTTCTTGACTTCGAGAAACGAACCATGTTCGTTATCGAATTTTCGGCACCAGCGGACAAAAACGTCACAGCGAAGGAGAAAGATAAGAAAGAAAGGTATAAAGACCTTATGAGGGAGTTGCGACGGTTATACCCGGAATATTCTGTTAAGCTAATCGTCCTGATCATTGGCGCTCTTGGAGGTACCAAGGTTTCACTTGTTAATAGCCTGAAAAGCATCCCTGCATGTCAACAAAATGCTGAGACACTTGCAGGGAGAATGCAGAAGGCGGTCGTCCTTGGGTCACTCCGTGTCCTCAGGGTGCACGAGACTTTCGCCGGATCATCCTATTGAATTCGCGCAGACTGTAACCACCCATCTCACGGTCATGAGACGTGGTTACAGCTGAAATTTTACCGCGATTTCGCTGGGAGCGGGTGCAATTTTTCAGATTAGCACCCGCTCCCGGCGA
>CAKNXH010045743.1:843-11160 GCA_932178445.1 Andricus quercusramuli
TTGGATTTTTTTTTTTAAATTAATTTTTTGAACTGAAAATTGGACTACTCGATTATTGCTTGCAAATGGATCAGTTTAAGATAAAAACTTTGTTAGAAATTGATTTCATAATTGAGGATTCATCTCTTTAGTTAAAAATTATTTTTTTGAAAATTGGTTTTTTTTTGGTTGAAAATAAATTTTTCAACTACAAATTTTACTTTTCTATCGTTGGTTGAAAATTGATTCTTCTTAATTTGAAAATCAACCATTTGGCTTATTAATTCAACTTTTTTGTTGAAAAATCGCCTTTTTGGTTTCAAAATTCAACCATTTGGTTGCAAATTCAACTCTTTCATTAAAAATTCGTCTCTTGCAAGAAATTCTTTTTTTTATAGTAATACTTTGATCGAAAATTATTCTGTTTTGGTTAAGGGATTAACTGTTACATTTTTTATTAAGAATTCACCTTTTTGGTTGAATTTGACTGTTTTTGATTTAGAATTGAATTTTTTTTTCGTGAAATATTAACTATTATATTTTTCATTGAGAATAAATCTTTCTTGTTCAAAATTCAACTGTTTGGTTGAAAATTCTCGTATTTGTTGAAATTTCGTTTTTTTTGTTTGTAGAAAATTAATATTCTTGGTTGAAAGTTCATCACCTTGTTTTGAAAATTCAACTATCGGGTTGAAAATTAACTTTTTTGTTAAAAATTGACCTATTTTGTAAAAAATTTGTCTTTCTGGCTTAAAAACTCCACAATTTTTTTGAATTATTTTTCTCAATTGATTAAAGAATATTTCTTAGTTACTATTTAGTGAAAAATAACTTTTTTTGTTGTAAATATCTCTTTGGTTTAAGATTCAATTCTTTTGTTAAAAATTTGTTTCTTTTATTTCTAAATTTTTTTTCAACTGATAATTCAAGTCTACCTCTTTTAGTTGAAAATGTATCTTTTTTGTTGAAAATTAAACTTTTTGATTGAAAATTCAAATATTTTGATAGAAAATTCTACGATTTTGTTGAAATTACCTTTTTAGTTCCGAAAGCATATTTTTTGTTTGAAAATTCATCTGTTTTGTAGAAAATTCGGCTTTTTGGCTCGAAAATCCCAGCTTTGGTACTATTCGATAAAAAATTCATGTATTTGTTGAAAATCCGTCTTTTTGTTAGGAAAAAATACCTTATTGATTGGAAATTCATATTTTCGGGTTGAAAATTCATTTGTTTTGTAGAAAATTCGTCTTTTTGGTTTATAAATTCCACAATTCCCTTGAATTCTTTTCCTTAATTAATTGACTAAAAAATCTTTCTTGGAAAATATCTTTTTTTTTTTTTTTTTGAAAATAATTGTTTTCTGGGGTTTAAAATTTCTCGATTTTGTTGATTTTTTTCCTGACTGAAAAATCTTTTTTGGTTAAAAATTCTGTTTTTTTTAAGATTCATCAAATTTTTGGTTAAAAATTAACTTTTTTGCTGAAAATTCAAATATTTTATGAAAACTTCGTCTTTCTAGCTTATAAGCTCAAAAATTTGGTAGAAAATTGAATTATCTCAAAAAAAAATTGAACCGTTTTTTAGAAAATTTGTGTTTGTAAATTGAAAATTCATTTATTTGTTGAAAATCCGTCTTTTTGTTTAAAAAAATGTTCTTATTGATTTAAAATTCATTTGTTTTGTAGAAAGTTTGTCTTTTTTGTTTTAACATTCCACAATTTGGTTGAATTCCTCTTAATTTACTCAAAAAATTTTCTTGGTGAAAAATAACCTTTTCTTGTTGAAAATAATTGGTTTTTGTGGTTGAAAATTGCACAATTTGGTTGAGTTTTTTTTTGTCTGAAAAATCTTTTTCGGTTGAAAATTCTATATTTTTATTTAAGATTCATCAAATGTTTGGTTAAAAATTAACTTTATTGTTGGAAACACAAATGTTTCATAGAAAATTCGTCTTTTCTGCTTATAAGCTCAACAATTTGGTATAAAATTTATTTACTTCGAAAAAAATAAAAGCGTTTCGTAGAAAATTCGTTTTTTAAATTGAAAATGCATTTTTTAGAATCAAACTATTTTATTTTTAGTTGGAAAATGATCTTTTTATGAAAATTCATATATTCGTTGAAAATTTACGCATATGATGATTCAAGTAAAAATTTCAATTCTTATTATCCATTAAAAATTGCTATTTTTATTATTCATTATACATTTGGAATGGTTCAAATATATCATTGTATTTTTCAAGCATGGAAGGTAGTACGTCGAAATCAATATTCTGATATTTATTTTCTGATATTTACTTTCGTTTCTTTTGGTATCAGCTTTCCACTTCTGGCTTTTTCGCATAAAAAATAAATGATATCCTTGACTGAAAGGAACATACAATATGCAAAACTGCAGAGAAATTCTTATCAAGCATTCTGACTGCCTTCCGGGTTCCGGCCATTATATCGATTCTCCTAGCAAGTTTTAAACTCAAAACTCCTCTGCGGGAATATGAATTATTTAAGAAAGTTATCTTCTTGTCCTATTGACGTACCTGTAATAAATCACGGAATTTCGGTTAAGGTAATTCTTCAGAAGCTAATCAAACACTATGCGAAAAGAAAAAAAAATACTACTATGGGTATTTTCAAAATTTGAAAAAAAAAAGATTTTCTGGAAAACCCCACCTGTTTTATTTTTCTGCATTTTTTTTAACGTTTCCGCTAATAAAAAAAGGCATCATGCATTATTATTTTTACTCTTCAGCATCATGCGCGGCTAAACCATTTTTGAGGCCAGGACATTTTTTTCTTAAAAATGTAATTTTTGAATTTTCTGGTAAACGGTAAGGAATATCGCAAAAGAACAAGAGTATTTTTAATATAGCATAAAACTTACAAGATATCTTCCTTATCAAATTACAAATTTAAAAACAGTCTCTTATGAAGAAGGTAAATAATTTTGTTAGAAAATTTTCAAACGATATATTTAGGTTATGGTAATTTATGAAAGGATCTTCAATTGGGCAATCAATGCATCTCGAAGACGCGAACAAATACGTTGTATAAATTACTGATGTATTCTCAATATTAAAAAAATTGTCAGCATATGAACAAGGTAAGCAACATATTTTTTTACTCCATAGATCGATAGAGCTAGTCCATAAGAGGTCATGGAAGGTACGTCAGTAGATCATTCAATGTGTCTTGAAGACGCGAACAAACATGTCAGATACAGTATTGTAGTATTCCGAATATGAGCAAATTTTTCCTTATATATACAGAATACACCAATTTTTTTTAAACTTCGTAAATCGGTATTGTTGGGTTATGAAAATTTAAACAATAGGTTGATTGATGCATCTCGAAGACGCGAACAATTACATCAAATACAGTACTGCTATATTCCTAATATCAATAAAACTCCTCTTATAATGAAGGTAAATAAATTGGTTAGAAAAGTTTTTAACGTCATTTCGATGCGTCTCGAAGACGTGAACAAATATATGATATACATTATTGTTATATGCTTCATATCAAAACAGTTTTCCGCATATGAAAAAGATAAACAATATATTTTTTAAGTTTCTAAATTGGTATTCCTAGATCATAAGAGATCATGGAAGTTACGTCAAAGGGTCATTCAACGTGTCTCGAAAACGCGAACAAACAAGTCAGATACAGTACTATAGTATTCATAATATGAACACATTTTTTCTGATATATATAGAATACACCAATTTTTTTTTAAATTTGTAAATCGGTATTGTTGGGTCATGTAAAGTTAAACATTGATCGATGCGTCTCGAAGATGCGAACAAATAGACTAGACATAGTATTGTATTTTGAGTATCAAAATGTTTTTTCCATATAAACAGAATAAACCATTTTTTTGAAACTTCATTAATTGGTACTGGTGGTCCATAAAAATTTCAACATAAATAAATAGAATAATGAAAATATTAAAATAAATAATAATAATAAATGCGTTTTGAAGAAATTTATTTCTTATAAACAAGATTTTTTTTAAATCTCTAAACTAAAAAAAACAATTCGAAACGGCCGAAAAATTTCAGAGATGTTTCTTCTATTTTTGAGGCAAAGATTGGTGAATTTCGAATCTTCAAGCAAACACAAACTTCAAAATTTTCTAAAAAATTTTCTGTTGATCATGGAACGCTTTGAACTTTCTTTCCGTCGGAAAATAATCTTTATTTATTGAAAATTCATCTTTTTGATTGCGAATTTGACTATTTTGTTGGAAACTCTTTTTTGTTGAAAATTAATTTTTTTACGGTAAATTGAACTGTTCCATTTTTTTTATGAAAATTGATCTTTTCCGAATGGAAATTCAGCTAATTGCTTGAAACTTCGTGTATTTTGTTGAAAATCAGTTTTTTTAGTGAAAAATTAATTTCTCAATTAGAAATTTGTCTTTTTGGCTGAACATTCATCTCTATTGATTGAAAATTCATTATCTTGTTGAAAATGTAATTACTGTATTTTTAATGGGAAATGAATATTTTCGGGTTAAAAATTCAACTATTTTGTAGAAAAATCGTCTTTTTGGTTGTAAATTCGTCTTTTTTATTGAAAATAGAGCTATTCCGTTGAAAATTTCTTTTTTTTTTGTTGCTAAAAATTAATTTTTCCAACTAAAAATGCAACTTTTACATTTTTGGTTGAAACTTGATTTTATTTGTTGAAAATTGATGTTTTTGTTGAAAATTCGTATATTTCGGCTTAATTCAACTGTTTTCGATTGTCAATGAAAATAATTTTTAGTGGAAAATTCAACTGTTTTACAAAAAATTCGTTTAAACTATTTTGTTGAGATTTCGTCTTCTTGGTAGCAATTTCATATTTGCGGGCTGAAACCTCAACTGTGTTTATAAAATTGTGCTTTTTGGTGGAAATGTGGTTTTTGTTATTTGTTTTCGTTGTTAAAGATTTATGATTTTCAGTTGAAAATTGATCTCTTCAGTTGAAAATTAAACTTAAAATTAAATTAAATTGCAATTTGGCTTTTTGGTTGAAAAATTTTCGTTTGTGGTTAAAAGTTGAACTACTTTGTTAAACATTTTTTTTTTTGCAAATTTATTATGTTAGCTAAAAATTATTTGTTTCATTGAAAATTGAGTGTTTTCTGTTTTAAGTTGAAAATTTGTTTTTCAGTAGAAAATTCAATTTTTGTTTGAAAACTTATGTATTTTATTAAAAATGATTTTTTTTCGGTAGAATCCGTATGTCGGAAATTCATGTTTTTGGTTGCTAATTTATATTCGTTGGTTGAAAATTTAAGTATTCGTTTGGAAAATCAATTATTTTGTTGAAAATTTAACAAATATGTTGAATTTTTTTTAGGTTGAAAATTGAAGTATCAACTAAAAATTTTGAAATATGTCCCGTTTTCTTATGGCAAAAGTATCGGAGAGGTCTCAATTATTTTTTTAGGATCAAACTACCGGAAAGAAACTCACTTCATTATTTAAAAAATGCTAAAATTCCTAAATAATTTCTGGGACCATACTTAAAAAAAAAGTTCCATTTCACATATTTCAAAATTTTCGTAAGTGCTCGTTATATTTATGTCATAAAATAGTACTGCTGGAATGTCTGGCTTCAACTGTCTCCTGAAAAAGTTAAACCATTTATTGAAAATGCAAATTTTTTTTTTTTTTTTTGGAGTTTAATTTTTTTTTGTTCGAAAATACGGCTACTTGATTCAAAATTCATCCTTGTAGGTTGGAAATTCAACAATTTGGTTAACAATTCAACAATTTTTTAAATAAATTATACTAATATTTGTTATAATTGTATCCCTAAACATTTTTTTAATGATTGTCTAAATTCTGGGACCTTCCGCATGCAATATAGACAAAATATGTAATAGAAATTAGATAAAAAATGTAAAACCTGGGCACCAGAAACGTATTTGAAAAAAATGTCTTTAATAAGACTTTTAATGGCTTCACCATCGCTAAAATTTGATAAAATAGCAATATATGTATATATATATGTATATATATGTATATGTATATATGAATAGGAAAAAGAAAAAATAATTCATGTTATATGAAATCATTTTTTTTTCACAATAAACATACACTTGAACTATGCAATGTATGTCACTCCTGGTTTAAACGAAGCATGCACTTGGAAAATGTTTCAATTATGCTGTCAGATTGAGGCATTTATTGATATTACGGTTTCCAATATTGTATAATGTGAATAATTATCCGTATTTCACGAATTATAATTAGTGAAAGTTGAAAGGTATAAAACAACCATTATTATGATTGATTTGTAGAATATTTCTAAAAAAAAGTGAGATTAATCTTGGTTAATTTTAATTTTTGTATTACTGATCGGTATTCCAACCATTAGTATATAACATTTTTCCCAATAAGAAAAGTGAAAATTTTTCAACCATATTTTTCTTCTGATGATAAGAAAATACAGCAAATTATGTTATGCTGCATAGGTTATTCTTTCTTTCTCTTACTTTTTACACATTATTCAATGCATTTGAGTTTACTTTTAGATGAAGAATTTCTAATTGGCCTTTAATAAAGTACTTTTTGGTGTTCTAGAGCGAAAGAAATGAATTAAAAATCTTTAGTGTTAATCTTTAGATATTAACATATGACTATCTCTGCTTAAAAAAATTGTACTCTTCTTTTGTTATGTTGAAGAAAATTTAAAATATAAATTAAAATTTGAAAGCATATTATCACATGTTAAACATAGTTAAACATATATTATGCTTTTGCCTTTTCTTGAATGCAGCTATGAGTGTATTCTTGTTAGCAATCAGAAAATGCTTCCTATGATTTTCCACCACTTGAAGAAACAATTGCTTCTGTTCTTCCATTGTCATTCAAGTGTTGAAAGTTGTTTCACTGATCAGGCCCTGATCAGGCTGATAGGGTCTGGCCTGGGTAGCGCTAATTTGCATGGCCTGGAGTCGTGATAGCCCGAGAGTTCTTGAATGCTCAAGAAGAGAATTTAAATCATTCATTGTTCAAGCAAATATAGGGGAGAGTGGTCCTAAGTCGGCACAGTAAGAGTTTTTGTCGAAAACAGACAGTAAACCGGGTTTAATGGCGCTTTAATGTATTTGGTCAGATACCACGATCCTTCATCTACAATTCTATGCCGTTCGAAGCAGTGTGGAGTGATTTATGCTATTTCTCAAAATGGTGGTCCTGAGCCGGCACCCCCTGGTCCTGAGTCGTTACATAATTTTTGTCGCTCAAATGAAAGAAAAAGGGTATTTCATGTAAGTTTTAGGAGGAAATGCACAAATTTATACTATTCGCAATTAAAAAACATGTAGAGAATAGAATCAACGGAAATTCAATGAGAAAACACAGAACATAAAAGGATACCTACCAAAGACAAGCAAAATGCAGTCGAAACACAACCAAACCAAAAGAAAACACAAGAGATGAGTGACATGTAATTGAATTACAACGAAATAAAATAACACACAAATAACAACATAAGCAATAAAAAAAGTGCCGACTCAAGAACACCTGTCTGGTGCCGACTCAGGACCACTACGACTGTTCACACATTTCATGCTATTACACACACAAAACAAACCCGAATAAAAAAAACACTTTATCAGGCAAAAGCACACAGAAAACAAAAACCAACGCACTTAATCGATTAAATTTTTCAAAATATTTACACACCTATAACTACTTCTCAAGAATGGAAGAAAATGGAATTTCGTTTGCACAACAAATTTATATCCCGCTCACGCTGACAAGCGAGAACTAAAGTGAAAATTGTCAGCGTAAATTACGTCCATGTCTACCAACCTGTCATACGACAAAATGGTTGAGCCAAGACGTTCGCCATCTCTGAGAAACGCGAGGGTGCCGACTTAACCCACAGTGCCGACTTAGGACCACTCTTCCCTATATCATAACTAATACATATATTTAAAAAAAAAACATTCTAAAGTGAAATACACATGTAGTATTTTCTTAATTACATTATTATCGTTGAAAATAGAAACAATTTTGTTAGAAATTAATCTGTTTTGGTTGAGGATTCAAACTATTTTGTTGAAAATTTCGTTTTTTTGTTGTTGTTGAGTTCAACTATTAGTGATATGGAATTGGAATACTTTCTGGCTCAAATATCAAATATCAGGTTTATCTTCGAGAATTCATATTTTTGGTAAAAAATTCAATTGCTTAGCTGGAAGTGGAACTACTTTTTCAAAAATGCATTTATTTGGTGGATGATATTTGGCTGAATTTATTGAAAATGTGGATTTTGTGGGAGAAAAATTAATCTCCTTTTTGACCAATTCATCTTTTTGGAAAAAATTTCCTTTAAAAATTCAAATATTTGGTTGAAAATTGATGTACTTTGTACAAAATTCATCTATTTTGGTATAAATTTTGGTCATCTATTGGTCGAAAATTGATCTTTTTGGTTAAAAATTAGTTTTTTTTCATTCGAAATTACTTTTTAAACTGAAATTGTAACTGCTTCATTTTTTGTGAAAAAATTTTTTTTATGGAATTTTAATCTTTTTGGTTAAAAAAAATACTATTTCCTTGAAAACTTACTTTAATTTGATTAAAAATTAATTTTTTGCCTGAAAATTTAACTATTCTATTTTGGTTGGTATTTTATCTCTTTCAGATGAAAAATCAACTAATTGTTGAAAATCCTTTTTTTTTTTGGTAGAAGAGTACCCTCATTAATTGAAATTTCATCTTTTTCTTAAAAAACACATTTCTTTGGATGAAAATTTGAACATTTTGTTGAAAATTCGTTTCTTTTTTTGGTTCAAAATTTATTTCATTAATTGAAACTTGGACGATTTTATTTTTGGTAGAAAATTTAACGTTTTAGATAAAAATTCATGTATTTAGTTAAAAATAATTTTTTTTAGTTAAAGATTCACCATTTGAATTCAAAATTTGCCCTAACTGTTCCATTTTTTGTAGAAAATGTACCTGTTTTTATAAAAATATAATCTTTTTCGTTAAAAAATTACCCGTTTCGTAGAAAATTTAACTATTCTATTTTTTGTTAAAAATTCACTTCTCTAGTTGGAAAAAAAATATTTAGTTGAAAATTAGATTTTTTTCTCGATAATAAATTCATCTTTTGAGTTGAGATTTTCAGTATTTGGTAAATAATTCTTTTTTTTTTTTGGTTGAAAATTCATCATTGTTATTAAAAATGAATTATTTGCTCAAAATACGTTCCTTTTTAATTGGAAATTAATTTTTCCAACTGAAAATCTAAATACTTCTTTTTTGCTTGAAAACTTATATTTTTAGTTGAAAATTGATTGATTTTTCTGAAAACTCGTTTTTATTGTTTGAAATTTACTTTTCTTCCTAAAAATTGAACTATTCTATTTTTGGTTTGTAAATTTATATTTTTTAGTTGAAAATTCATATATTTTATTGAAACTGTATCTTTTTTCGTAGAAAATGCATATTTTTGGTTTAAAATTGAATTATTTTGTTGAGAATCATTTTTTTTTATGAAAAATAAACCATTTTCTTGAAAACTCGTTTTTTTCCTGTTGAACATTCATTTTACTGGGATTTTAATTATTATAATTTTGGTTAAAAATTGACATTTTTTAGATAAGGCTTCATGTACTTTATTGAGAATGAGCCTTTTTTTGGTAGAAAATTAATATTTTGGGTTGAAAATTCAACTAACTATTATATCAAATATTCATATTTTGGGTTCAAGATTCATCATTTTACTTAAAAATTCATTTCTTTGGTTGAAAATTTACCTTTTTGTTCACTTTTCACACACAGTGATCTAATATTCAATTGAATATAGCAATCATAATTGTTTAAACAAATTATTTTGGTCAATAGCTATTTTTTTCTATATCAATACTAGAGAGTTGTGATTAAACATTTTTTTTTTACTTTTGTCCTTTTTCAATCAGAGTGAAATAATAATTAATTTAAATCAACAAAAATAGTTGTTTAAACAATTTATTATGATTGTTAATAATGTTCTCTTTGCTTAAAGGTAGAAAGGTGCTGTTTTTTGTTGTTAAAATTTTAACTATTTGTCTATTTTTCACTTGAAGTAACTCAATAATTATTTAAGTTGAGCGAAAATAATTGTTCGAACGAATTATTATTGTTAATAACTATCTTCATATATATAATGCCAGATAGTTGCGACTTTTTTCTGACAGTTTTAACTTTTTGCCCACTTTTCACTTAGTGATGTAATATCAAATAGAGGTCGATAAAAATAGTTGTTTAAACAATTTATCATTGTTTATAACTATTTTCTCTCAAATAAGTGCTAGAATGTTGCGGTTTCTTCTGAAATGTTTAAATTA
>CAKNXH010045761.1:0-10215 GCA_932178445.1 Andricus quercusramuli
TTATGCTAATTTTAGAAAAAATAAGACATATTTACACACACATATATATATATATATATATATATACTTTTGAAAATTAAATTCAGATAATCATTTTACAAAATCAGGCTCATTTGAAAAATTATGTAATTTTAATAAGGGTTATAAATATGAATAAACTCTTATTATAAAAATTATATCCAATATTCAGTTATATAACCTTTGAATGAATGATCAATTTATGTTACTTAATTGAAAAAATTGTAATCCTTATTTAATTTAATATCGTGAAAAAAATTAATTTTTTGTTTCTTTGAAAAATTTTTTCCATGCTCAGCGTGACTTGGGATTAATACTTATGGGTTGCCTACAATGAAAAAATTGTTGACTTTTAATGATAATTCTTACTAAAAAGTTCTATTAAGAAACAGTGAATATTAAAGATTTCTCATTTATGAAAGATATTCCGGCATTAATATTAATTTATTTTATTGGTAAAGCGGCACTTGATCAAAAGCATATACAGGGTGTCTCAGACCACTCGTCCACTCCTTTTGAAATCTAAAATACCTTATAAAATTAAAAGTTTAATACCTCCTCATAGTAAATGGGCTATACTCCCGGCTCCCACCGGAAGTGGCCTATTCAGACTGGAAGTCAGTTTTTTGAAATGGAATGACATATTTTTCTTTATTGATTTCGATTCTATAGTAAAAAGTGAGTAACTATTGTAGCAAATTTTTTTCTCAATCGTCGTTTCCCACCTGAAAATGCCTTCTGGAATGTTACTGTTCCCCTGAGTTAGAGAAGTCCAAAAGGCGCAAAGCGGCAAAAAAAATGAAGAACATTTTTTTAAATACATTTTTAAATTCCTCTTGCTCTATTAGTCGATGGATATTCCGAAGTCTATCTGTTTTATTTAATACTTGGGAAATATAAGGTTCTTATTAAATCAGGAAAAAACGTCACAATTAACACTTTACACTTTATTGAATTATAAGAGAAGAAAAATAAACTTGAAAGATACACAAATGAGAAAAACCGCGCGTTTTCCCTTAATTAAAAGTTGTTACTCGCTTCGATGCTCATTCGACACTGGCTCATCTCAACGCTTTTCCGCATAACTCAGGCGAAAATGCCGGACGCCACCCACTCTTCAGTCCCTATTTTCCTGAAGCGTTACACCCTTTTTCGTGCGTACCGATCTCTTCAAATTCCTAGCTTTCCAAAAGCTGCGGCGCACATTCTTTACTCCTACACAAATTCAACCCTATCCCTAAAAACTTCATTTCAAAATTCCGAAAGCTGTCTGACTAAGCACGAGCTGACGTGAAAAACGAACGACGGCTCAGTTAGACTTCAGAAAGCATTTTGGGGTGGAATTCGACGATTTAGAAAAAAAAAAATGTCCTACAAAAGTTACTCACTTTTTACCGTAGAATCGAAATCAATAAAGCAAAATATGTCATTCCATTACAAAAAAGTGACTTCTAATCTGAATAGGCCACTTTCGGTGGGAGCTAGAAGTTGAAAATATCTCCAATCGATCGGGACAGCCAGTGTTAGAAGTTACATGATTTTATCCCTGTTCATATCTATCGTGATCATTTGTTTATATAATTTGTTTCTAAATGTAATAAATAATATCGAATAATATATATTAATATAAGGAAAATTCATACAGGAATCATTAATATATCCCTTAAATGGCACCTGGGGTGGATTACACCCCAAGAGAAGTTTGCGCTCCAATTAAGTTTACTGAATTTGAAAAAATTGAGCATGTGTTGTCATCTGGCATTAATTGGCCGTCCAAAGTTGACTTGTCAAAAGCGTGGGATGTCGAACACCCTTTTTGCCAGTACTGTCTATGGCATAGCTGGAATTCTAGGTCTTGATAGTGAAGAACCGGCCACTAACTCGAAAAAGTCATACACTTTGATAACTATGCAAGGTGTTTAGTTTGCCTCGCAATACAGGCAAAAAACAAAAATGGCATGCTTTGCTTGCAAACGGCCAATGTGCAACGACCACCGCTCAGGCCTCTGCACCACGTGTGCCTGCATTGATTAATTATTTTTCAATTTATTAAAAGTGTAAATTTTATTGCAAACATTAGTATTAATCACATTCATGTATTTTTTACTTTCAGAACATTTTTTGAATGCATTTTTATAAATAAACATTGGTTTATATATGAAAAAATATAGTACTCATATTTACCAAAACACTACGTGTTCATTTCTGAAAATAAATACCTTTTTTGAAAGGTACAATATTGCAGTGATTTTTTTCTGAAATCATAGTAGTTCAAGAGTACGTCAATAAATTTTTAGCTAAAAATATTGAAAATTACGCGAGTCATGAATTTTTATATAAAAAAACTAATTTTTTCGTTTCTTTTCAAACATTTTTTTAGCTATCTTGAATTTTAAAAATGGTTATAAAACTATTTTGGCTTCAAAATAAAATTTTAAACTTTATTAAATAAAAATTTTCTTAAAAAATATGCAGTATAGGCTTCACAATACACGTTTAAACACGCAGGGTGTCAACACCCCTTGTGCCAGTAATGTAATTATTTTGAGGTGTGCCATTTAAGGGATATATTTATTTATTATTATTATATTATATATATAATATTATATATATAATATATTCTTTATATTATATTATATTATATTATATTATATTATACTAGCCCTATACAACTGGCAATAATGCAGTCAATTATATGATATACTATTTTAGCTCAAGCTATTTATTCTTTTTTTTATATTACTTTAATTCTATTATTTTTTTACTGTATGAAAGGGCGCAAGCCCTGGATTTCCTATATAAATAAATAAATGAAAATGTCTCAAAATTATCAGGTTTATTCATTCAATAACAATTGATAATTTTTTAAACAAAATTTAATTAACAAATGCACTCTATGGCTATTTTCAGAGGTGAAATTTTTTTTCCCGCGTTATGAAGTGTATGTAATTAATTTCTAAATTGTTGGGGAGCTTATATGGTAATCAACAACTTTAATTGTTAGCAACAATTGCTTAAGCAAATTTTCACCATCTTATGCATTTTTTTGAAGAACAAAAGCTTTTTTAGAAAATGAGCAAACTCTTATTTAACAATGGCTCTGTGCTGTCAGTCGATAACGATTGAGAATTTTTTTAACAAAATTAATAAACAAATGCATTTTTCAGCTATTTCTTAAGGCAAAAACTTGTTTTTTTTTCATAGCAATCAACTATTAACATCTAATTTTTAAACCTTTTTTTAAGAAACCTCGATAGCGATTCACCATTATTATTGTCATTAATAATTTCATAGACCAATATTGGTTTTTTCCATATATGTGTAAGCAAAAAATTCCGTGTTTGAAGGGGATATTTAAAATTAAAGTAACTATCAGCAGTTGGTTACGCTGAGAAAAAAAAAACAAGTTTCTACCTTTAGAAATAGCCGAAAATGCAATTATTAATTAATTTTAAAAAAATTATCAAATGTTATCGACCGATAGCATAGAGCCATTACTGAATAACGGTCTGCTATTTTTTTCTTAAAAAATGCATAATATGATTACAATTTGTTTAAACAATTGTTTTTAACAATTAAAACTATTGATTGTCATATAGGCTCCCTAAAAGTTTATAAATTAGTTATTTACACTTTATTACGTTGGAAAAACGAAGTTTTTACCTCTAAAAATAGCCAGACAGTGCATTTGTTAACGAGATTTGTTTAAATAATCATCAGTTGCTATTGTAGAAATAAATCTGATAATTTTCTTACATTTTCGTATAATTTTTGGTCGGTTTAATAGAAAAAAACTTCATTTATTTCCACAAAACTACCTGCTATGAATAATTGCTTATTAAATTTATTTATAGAATAACAACTCATTTATTATATTTCATGAATTGAATTATGAAACGGTTTTTGTCTACAAATTGCTCAAATTCCGTGCAAATCAATTCACGAATCACTACTAATCTTCATGAATCTATTTTCACTCGCTTATTTGTTTATAACAAATTCAATAAATGTTTAAACAATTTCTAAGCTATTAGACAAATTTTATGGATTGTTGCTTGATTGATTCTATGTATTTTTGATTGAATCCAAGTATCTTTTAAAAACCAGTACTCTTCTAAAAAAAAAAATTTTCCCCCTTTTTTATTATTAAATAAAAAAATATAAAATAAACTTTTTTCAAATCGGCCTTGACCGATCTATGGATAATTTGACAAGCTTTGATTCTGAAAGAAAAACATTGGACTTTGATTGAGAGTGTTGCCTGTAGACTGATTTGTCTAGGGAAATAGAGTCAATTCTCGAAAATGAGAAGTGCCTCATATATTGGAATTTCATATTCTCCGCAATTGTTTCTGTTGCAGAGTCGAGACCTGACATAGTTCTCCTTGACTTCGAGAAACGAACCATGATCGTTATCGCATTTTCGGCACCAGCTGACAAAGACATCATAGCCAAGAAAAAAGAAAATAGTGGTATAAAGACCTTACCAGGAAGTTGCGACGGTTATATCCGGAATAATCTGTTAAGCTAATCGTCTTGATCATCGGCACTCTTGGAGGTGCCAAGGTTTCACTGGTCTATTGTCTGAAAAGCATCCCTGCGTATCAACAAAATGCTGATACACTTGCGGGGGAAATGCGGAAGGCGGTCGTCCCTGGGCCGCTTCGTCTCCTCAGGTTGCACAAAATTTTTGCCGGATCATCGTATTGAATTCGTCGCAGACTGTAATCACCTATCTCACGGTCGTGAGGCGTGGTTACAGCTGACATTTTACCACGATTCCGCTGAGAGATCGTGCAATTTTTCAGATTTGCACCCGCTTCCGGCGAAATCCGGTGGTTATCCTCATGACAAACTTTTAACTTTATATATATATTATAAATGTGTGGTTCCGATCCTAGAGGTAGGCGGGGAATTGGCAGGTGAGAACATATGAACTTCTATCTAACACAACGCTAGTGACTAGTGACCTTCTCAGCATAAACCACCAACCAACTGCAACTCTCTGGATTCCATTTCTACCCCCCCCCCCCCCCCCGCATTAAACGAAGTTCGGTGGGACTGACGCTATAACTACGCTCTCCGCATAAAGATGGTAGTTGGGTGTACCATTTAAACAATGAATAATACAAATAGTAGAATAGCCTCGGAATGGTCTAAAACTTTGACGAACTGCATGCACACGGTAAACGTAAAGGTCAATTTTTAGGCGGTGATTGGAGACTGAGTGTTTGGAATGCTAGAGGGGTGAATGATCTTAAGATAAGAGAATTACGAGGAACTATGCACGTAAGGAAGCTAGATATTTCATGTGTACCTGAAACGAAGGAAAAGGGTTGCGAACGGAGAAACATAGAAAATGGGGTATTAAAAGGTGGTTTTGACATATGGTCAGGAGTAGATATTGAATCATGTGGTAGTCAAGTGGTCGGTTTGATTATTAATGAAAAAGCAAGACAGAATCTCAACGATCGATGATATTTATCTCCCAGATTGTTGTGGACTAGAATGAAGGTAGGAATCGGAAGATTATTCATCATAGCGTGCTATGCCCCGGTTAATATCAATCCGAGAGAAGTCAAAGACGCTTTCTGAGACACTTTAAATGATACAATAAGTGCTTGCGATCAAAGTGAAAGAATAATTCTGCTAGGCGATATGAACGAATAGGTCGGCGTCCAGCGTCAGGATACAGTTACATAAAGGGTGGTAGGTAATTTTTGGGACTCAAGAAAAAATTATAACAGGGAAAGATTAGTTAACTTATGCTCAGAAATGGGCCCATTGTTACGAGTTCGACAGAAGTGTGAGGTACTGCGGATGTACAAAGAGCGTCTGGTGATGCATGGTGGAATGATGGAATTCAGGCAGCCCGACAAGAAAAGAAAGAAGCTTACAAGAGAACATTGACCATCACAGGGCTTAGCGATGAGCAGAGAAATAGATTTGAAAATGATTACAGGCACAAAAAGAGGAAAGTTAAACGACTAGTCAAGGGAAGTAAAGATAAAATCGGAACAGCAGAGATAAAGGAAAATAAAAGTAGAGAGTTTTGCAGCATGAGAAACAGAAAAGGTGAAATGTTATATTATACAAACGTGATAGTCGACGCTTTGAAAGACTCTTTTAAAGAATTATTATTAGGAGGTGAAGCAATAGGGCACCAGAACTGTGACATAGAACATAATGCATGAGGAAACCCAATTGAGAGAGACTGTGTCATTGAGGTTATAGATATAATTAAGAACTTAAAAAACGGTAAGGCTGCTAGTGTAGACTATATTAGCGCTGAAATGCTTAAATACGGTGGCGAGTACATACCTCACAGGTTGTGTGAATTGATAAATGTATGTATCGAGATGGGAGAAGTCCCAGACGATTGGAGAAAAATGTTCAAAAGGGAGGGAGATCAAAGAAACTGCAGTAATTACAGATGTATCAGCTGATTAAGTTCCGTAAGTAAAATACACACAGAAAATCACAGACAAAATTTTGAAAGTAGAAAAGAAAGTTTTCTGTGCGCTTTTTGACCTAGGAAAGCATTTGACTAGGTGGATAGAAGTAAACTGTTGAAAGTCCTGAAAGAGTACGGAGTTAATGGATGGCTTCTACAAGTAATACAAACAATATATGCTGGTAGCAAAACGGGTGTAAGGGTTGATGGAAAACTGAGTGACGGGTTCGATATGATGCAAGGTGTTAGACAAAGATGTGTTATGTCCTCATGCTTGTTTATTACATATATTCATGAAAAAGTATCTTAGAATGGCCCACTTCGACGAAGAAGGTATAGATCTCAGAACAGTAAGGGTATTTGGATTAGCGTTCGCAGATAATAAGGTTATTATGGCAGAATCAATCGGAGACCTGCAAAGAATTTTAAACAAACTGAATACAAGCATGATGAGTATGGGTCTCAAAATTAACGTAAGCCAAACAAAAATTATGATATTTGAAGGAAAAGATGAGAAAACAATATGCAACATTGTCCTAAATGATGAGATAATAGAACAAGTTGATAAGTACGTACATCTGGGTAGCCTACTCTCTAGTGGCTTTTTCTTGTTCGGTTACATAATCTCAAAAACAGCTAAAAAACGCGTTCTTTGCACTTATAGGTTAGGATATCTTGAAAACCTGACGTACAGGAGCAATTTTGAGCTCGGATTCGGATTCGGCGCATCAAAATCCTTCGGAAATGTTAGGTCTGGTCTCTGGCTTTAAAATTTGTCGGCCTATAAATTAAAACGGATTTATTAAATAAAGGGAAATCAGAATCCACTAAGGCTTTGGATCTGAACATCCAAATTCCAAAATGAAAAATACACGTTGATTCGGCAACGATTATTAATTAACAATTGCCAAGGGGTGAGTCCTACGACTGGACTTACACCGAAGACGCACTGCACTCCAAGACAAGGTCAGATTTTTTTATGTGATTTTTTTATAGGCGGAATTTTATTTAACAAAACGAAGCATAGTATCGCGGCCGGCAATTGCCTTGTTTCCGCTCTCCACTCGTGCCTCTCTCTCCTTTTTCCGGGAATCGACGCGGTTGTAATTATGTTTCGCCAATAAATAAAATCAGGGAACACTTTACTTGCCCGCCATCTCTTCTTCGCAACCGAAGGGATGTTGCGGTAGTTCAAGAGATATGCTGTAGAGTTTTATAATCATTGTGGGATGTCGATGAATAAACTTTTTTTTTAACTTTTTGATAAAAAATAATTGAATTCCAAATTATTTAAAGACCCTGCAAAATTTCAGAGCTACAGGGCTAAGGACTCCCAGTCCGGGAGTTGGGTCAAAAATCGAACACCACAATATTAGGGAGATTAGGCAAGCCTTAACGGCCAGTCGAAACCTCCCCTAAGGTTCAAGATGCAAGCCTAAGGGCCAGCACTTGAGTGTTTTTATGTGGTTCATTTAATTTCGAATTAGATAGAAAAATGGTACCCGTAGCTGTTGAGTATACAGCTTAGGTTAAATAATAACCAAAATAATTGATCTGGTTTTTATTGTAAAATAAAATCAGAGGTAATTCTTCGGTTATTTATAACCATTCAAAATTAAACAAAGCAACATTAAATGCAGGGAGATTAGGTAAGCCTAACGGCCAGTCGAAACCTCCCCTAAGGTTCAAGATGCAAGCATAAGGGCCAACACTTGAGTGTTTTTATGTGGTTTATTTAATTTTGAACTGAAGAGAAAAATTAGTCGAGGTTTATAAATAAACAAGAGAAACTTATCTGATAACTGGACTGTGAGGATGAACTGTTCAAAATGTCTGACGTTAAATTAAAAAAAAAGCTTAAGCCTAGAGGGGGGAAGCAAATCGAAGAACGTCAAGAACAACTTAAAAAGCAGTTATTAGCAGACGATTTCCTGGCTAACAAGCTAATTGTGCACGAATTTGAGAAAGTAATTCAACCCTCCGGAGAAATGTTTAACATTCCCGTAAACATCCGTTTTGTAGATCCCCCACCTCAGAGAGAAGAGGACATCTTCACGGAGATCGAGGGTCCTAACGAATTTAATTGCTTATTCAATACTCTATTGAACAACGCACAACAAAAGTTCGATCAACAAAAATACCGGAATAATCAGTCAAAAACAGAAAGCATCATCCCTCCCTTCGATATCAGGAGATATCAGGAAGGAGAAAAAGGAAGGAACTGCCAATTATAATAATAATTGGTAGTCCACAACTCACCCAATAGCGCGCTTTGACGGGTAGAAGTTTTTCTCCTCCTAAATCCTAACGTACATTTTTCACCTAAAGGAAAATCGAAGTCACGAGGTTTGGATTTTGAATACTTTCAAAATACAAAATTATGGGGCTCTTCCGCGCCGACCCAAACTGAACGATTTAGCGAAGGGAAGGTCTATGCAGCGTCTGAGCATTCGTGTTTTCCTTTGTATGAAAAGGCAAAGCAAGATTTTTTTTATTAAGTGTGTTGGTTAACTCCGACTTGGAATTTTTTTGTATAGGCACGGCACTGACTCTATATATAATTTTTCCCAAGTATTTGAGAACGAAAAAAAGAAAACGTGTCGAATATCCGGGGTTTTGTGAGATCCTCGGATCAACGAAATTTATAGGAATGAAGCCTTTTGCTGACGGAATAACTATTTTCGCGGTAATGATTAGTTTTTCGAAAGGGAGAAATCTGCGGATAGCAGAAGACGGCATTTGAACGGCGAGAACCTTTCGCAAATTTATTTGATACATTCTCATCATAATGAGAAGGTATTGGTTTTATGCGAAAAAAGGCTTTCACGGATTCCATCAAATGTCGACGTTTTGAGACCCCCTGAGTCAGAAAAAATAGTTTTCACGTCTGTGTCTGTCTGTCGTCGTTGTCATCGTTGTCGTTGTCGTTGTCGTTGTCGTTGTAGTCTGTAAACACGATAACATTTGAAAAAATTATCCGATTGGATTGCCCCTTGGCACACTTCACAAGAATGTGAAAAGAAAAGACGAGTTCGTCAGCCAGCTAGTTTGAGCTATTTTGCTATTTTGGAGCTGTTTTGGACAAAATTTCAAAAAGTAAAGAGCATTTTTGAAATTTTTGTGACCATTTTTTTTCTCGAAATTTGAAATTTTTATTTACGGCTCTTCATAGCACATGGAAATTTGAATAATTTATCCGAATGACTTTTTTCGATGAAAGTAAAATTGTCAGAGGTATAGCATTTTCAAACTCCAAAAAAACAAACGAATATTAACATTTTGAGCCAAACAACGCACGATATGAAAAAAAGTCCACACAATAAAACTGTTTTTTTTTGCATGCCCTGCAAGGTTATCATAATGACTTTTTAAATTTTTAAGAAAGGAGTTGCATCGACCCTCAGTTAAAATAGTATTCGGATGTTGATGGTAAAATTGGCTTTAGGGTCATAATAAAATAGAAATCAATTTATCGTTGACTCAGACGTTTCGGCCTCGATTATGGGCCCTCAGCAGTGATTTATTTCTGAAATATGGTACAAAAAAATTTTTGTTGATTCGTGGAAGGTTATAATTTTTTGATGAAATTTTTTTGTTTATATAATAGCAAAAAATTAATTTTTTAGAGATGTAACATAAGAACAATAAAATTATTTGCGTCGATCAAAGAATTAATTGTTATAGAGGTGTAAATGCAGACAAAAAATTTTTCAGTTTGTATAATTCAAAACCTAAAGTTATTT
>CAKNXH010045766.1:9989-26008 GCA_932178445.1 Andricus quercusramuli
GGTAATTGGTTGATTGTACATCTGAATTTTTTTCTAATAAACACTCAACAGCGTAGATTGCCACAGGGGCTTTTTTTTAAATCTATAGTTTTTAAATGTCAATGCTATTCTTTTCAGTTGATAGTATTGCCCTGCATTTATTCATATTCTCTTAGTCAACTCTATGATTATTGAAAGACTTTTCATCTTTAATCCAGGCTAAATGGTAAACCGTTTAACTTTCATTAATATTAATTTCACTATTATCAATGTAATCTTCATCATTTAAGTCAATTTCTGTATTTTCAATCATAAGAAGATGAATTGTGAGCTTGTCTGATTTAAGATGACATAAATAAAGCGGAACAATTTCCTCTTTCTTACTATATCCATGTCGGAAGTAAATTCGTATTCGGTCGATGCCATTTTAACTTTAATCTTCTTTCACTTTAATATCACTTCTTCTTCTTATTTGCTTCAACACACGAATAAGACGCTTTTAATAACAGTCTTCTCCTCTATAAACTTAAGTACAGACAGAGAATCATCAAAATTATAATGTTTATAAAAACCTACACTTATCGGGACATGTTTTTGGTAATTGGTTGATTGTACATCTGAATTTTTTTCTAATAAACACTCATATCAGCGTAAATTGCCGCAGGGTTTTTTTTTTAAATCTATAGTTTTTAAATTTCAATGTTATTCTTTTCAGTTGGTAGTATTGCCCTGCATTTATTCATATTTTCTTAGTCAACTCTATGATTATTGAAATACTTTTCATCTTTAATCCAGGCTAAATGGTAAACCGTTTTACTTTCATTAATATTAATTTTACTATTATCAATGTAATCTTCATCATATAAATCAATTTCTGTATTTTCAATCATAATAAGATGAATTGTGAGCTTGTCTGATTTAAGTTGACATAAATAAAGCGGAACAATTTCCTCTTTCTTACTATATCCATGTCGGAAGTAAATTCGTATTCGGTCGATGCCATTTTAACTTTAATCTTCTTTCACTTTAATATCACTTCTTCTTGTTTGCTTCAACAGACGAATAAGACGCTTTTAATAACATGAATTCACTTTAATATAACTTCTTCTTCTTGTCTGTGTCTTCTTGCTATACAACTTCAACATACGAATAAGACGCTTCGTGAGACGTGGGAGGGAGGAGGGACAACAATCGAGTGTGGATCGACCGAAAGTAAATATCGATAGAAATGGGACAACCATAGAGAGTGGACGGACCGACAGTAAATATCGATAGAAATGAATCCGCACATTTGAATGTTTGACCAGTAGAAGTCAGGGAAACTTGGTGCCAAATAAATTGACCAATAAGGTTAGCGGGTTAAGCCGTAATGAGTTGCGCCCAATTAGACAAAGTTTTCAACACTCGTTTTTGTAAACATAACCTAAAAAAAACATACAGCAGTTAGTACCGATACTGTGAATGAAATGTTTCCATTATGATAATATTATTCCAGCTTACCTTTTGTTTTTCTCCTTTAAAGCTGCTTCTTTTCCTGAATATTATGTCCTTTATTAATATTATTGATCTCACGACACAAACGTACGGAATAACTCCTCGCGGGACTCTTTCTCCTTGGGGTCTGGCCTCGCGGGAAGTATGAGGGGGCATTGTGTAGTTGAATTTTCAACTACATTTGAATGAATTTTATTTCAACTCCGTGGATGAACGAGATTTCAACCACAGAAGTGGTTGAAAAGTGGTTGAATTTTCAACATATTTCTAACAGTGTACTATATACATTTGTACGTGAATTATTTAATTTCTCAAATTTCGGTATATCATGTAAACTAATAGGAAATTGTATTCCATCATATTTGAGTTCAGTATCGAAATGAGGATAAGAACTAGAACAGTCATAATCTCATTTAGCGGGATACAGAGCTGCCATTACCGACCAGAGAAAACAAAAAGCATCAATATTCTCTACATTTATAACTGGTCTTTTATCTCTTACAAATTTCGATAATCTTATATAAGTTGACAAACCGACAACCGAAAGTGGTGTATATTTATTGAAATTTACATTTAAATTTATCATTTATTTTAAGTTCGAATTAGACCCTGTTTGTTGAAACTCTTCAACTCTAAATAATATTTTCTCTCTTACTTTAATCTCAAACCATTCACTAATATCTGCCAACTCAAGAATAGTTTCGTTTTTGGTGTTAAAAAATTTCAACTCTTTTATTTCCCTACCTTCTTCTAATGCACTGAATTCAGCAGCTCAAATAACGTTGACTTTTAAACCTCTCATAATTTTGAGAGTATCTTTTATTCGTACAATAATCTTTTTTTTTTCATCATCTAAAAAGCTATTTGAATCCTTATGAGTTGAATTTATTATTAAACCTATTCTAATGCGACTCCTGGATGCAGAATCCATGTCTTCCCACTTGATATTTTGTTTGTCCAGAGCTCCATTGATACCTGCTCCTCTTCTTCGTAACTTCTTGAATTTCCGATTTCTGGCTTTTAACATCTCAACCAGAGATTGAGTTTTATTTTTATGTCCCAAAGAAAAGTCTTTTCCTCTTCTCAGGAGTTTATTCAACAGCCGAGAGTAGGCTGGTAATAGGACAGTATAGGGCTGATTATGTCAGGTTGGTAAAGCATGACAATTTATATAATTGTGGGATCGTTTGCACTTCATCAATCCAAGGGGATTGTATAAATTCAGAATAGACAAAAGTAATTGAAATAGTAAATTTTTATTAGAATATAAGAATAGAAAAGAAATTACAGTACATTAATATATAAAAACTTATGCTACCTTTCAGTCTCGAAAGGGCAAGAGAAGATTTGTATGTCGATGATATCCCTGATACAGTCTGTCACATAAGAGCGTAGCGGCGTTTATCCGCAGCCGGTAAGTCGTAGCATTGCCATTTTTTTCTAATATGGAGAGAACTCTTGCCGTTTTCGCAGTTCTATCAGTAAGACGTCCAGTCTCCCTCAGCATCGATAATTGCCTGGAATCTCCGAGGCATACTTTGAACAAGATATTTCGCGTATTCTTTCGGGAAGACCTCGAAATTTGTCGAATTTGTTGAGACAGCTGATTCAAATTGCAGAGCCGATTTTTGCAAAGCTTCAGCTTGATTAAAGCCCAAACATGTTCAATGGGATTTGCGTCGGGCGACTGAGATGGCCCATGCGATGGCCCATGCGAGGCGTCTCGCGACGTGTTTTTAACTCAACAATGGTTTTAGCAATGTGCTCCGATATTTAATGTTATTATCGCGCAAATTCCTACGAATTGTTTCGCGAGATATTTTTAAACCTCTTTTGTTTAATTTTTCGACGCCTTCACATAGACTTAAGGCAGGATTTTTCGAACTGCTGCGACATTTTCATGTATTTTGCGGCAGCTACATGTGACATTTTGGGTCCTCGCGGGTGTGTACACAAAAACACAGCTTCGTAGCGCTTAGCTTAAATAGCTCTCATTGTCCTTAAACTGCCAGAATCAAACTAAATCGAACAAACAGGTGCTCTCTTTCATACTGCGAAAACGGCAAGGGTTCCCTCTAAATTAGAAAAAAATGGCAATGCTACGACTTACCGGCTACAAATAAATGCCGCTACGCTCTTATGTACTGTACGTTGTAGAATATCGACGGAATTCTACCGGGTGTTTTTAAGCCACCGCCGTCCTCGTTATTTTTACTACCTCCGCCGTCCTTATGGGTCATTCGTGTCCACCCCTGCTCCATCAATACAGTTTGCGATAAAAAAATAATTTAAAAATTCTAAGATATTACTCCGATCCTCAGTTTTATAATTGAATTGTTTTGGAGCATAACCAAACTTTTTTTTCTGTTTTAAATCATTGAAATATTTGAATAAATAAGGAAAAGGTGGAAATTTCATTAAAATTATACAACTTTTCAAATAAGTAATTTAAAAAAAAATGGTTTTTCTTTTTTTTGTGTGACTACACTTTCGTAAAAAAATAAACTACCTGTGGTAGGTTAACACATGCAACATGTGTTTGCAACTATTTTGTTACATTGTTTATTTTATTATTCTATTATAATTATTTTATATACGATGATGGTACATTATTCAATTATCGTTTACTAGGAGTATATAATATGTAGTATGTTAATTTAATTACCTATACATCTTTGTGTTACCGATGGTTAGATAGGTCGGTATGTTCATGGTATTACATCGCTAATTAGCTCATGCCTACTTCCTTATTGACCGTCGCTCATTTATCACTGGTCATGTATATTTAAGTAGTTGTGGCTAACCATTGTGAGCTAAATTTCCAAGTTTAATCGTGTGTACCATGGTTAAACACGTCCTGGCCAGGGGGTGGCCCAGGTAGGAAACTTGCTTACTAATAAAATCATATATCACATTATGCAATGGCTATTACTTACCTGCCAGGTTTATTTCCACTGTGCTGTCAATCCCCGGAATCGACCGAGTTCGTGGACTACACTCTTTCAGCCCACGAACAACCCACGAAGCCCGTTTATTCTTGTACTCAGGCGTCAGATAGGGATAACCCTATCCGAGCCCCGTAGGATCCGGCTAATTTACACTGGCAGTTCGGCCAGCTCGTCTTGCCCGCATGAGAGAGGGAGCGGGATCGTTGGAGTGAGAGAGAGATATACTTCCGGTAAATTCAATTATAAATAACCCCCGAAATGTGCAAATTACAAGTGACTCTTTATTTGTTACATTAGCTCGTTATTTATAAATTAGCCTAATCACAAAATTCTAACCTAATTGGACCAACAAGCACTTATGTGCAAACTCAAGTTCCTATGGAACCGTTCCCCCTGACTACTTCATAGTCATCTTTCCCTTAGACACTTTCCTAGATTTTACGTGGTCACTCCTATGAGAACACCTCCCCTTAACCTCGTGACTTTAACCTATTATCTAAAAAGAAACTCCCAGTAAAAACTCCCCGGGCGAACCCCAGCGAAACTCCTAGCACCCTAGAATGGCCATCGGGGACACCCACGCTAGGCACGACGCCAGCCGGCGTCCATACCGCGTGCTCACACTCCAAGATTTTGAGGGACGCTCGCCTCGACTTTTCTCAGCATCGGGTTCCCGAGCCGAGCGTGCCTCGTCCTGGTTAGCGTCCTGGGGGTCCCTGATGGTCCCCGTGAGCCATATTTCAATTTAACTTTCACTGAAAACTCACCCTTAGAGTCACACTTCTACCCGTGGGCACCCGGTGCCAGAGCCGGAAACACTTTTACACGAGCGGTAGAGAGTTCCACTAACCTTTTAGCCATCCGGCTAGTTCACGTTTGTCATCCTTATCCATTTTTCAATTGATCCTTCGAAAAAGTGTCAGTCTGATATGTATAAGTCCTTTTCGGTTTTCCGGGCTACCGGGACGATACCGAGCCAAGCCAACAAGTGAAGTCAGAAGCGTGCTTTCCTACGCTTCCTCCCGTTGCTTTCCTTTCGACCCGCGCTTTCCGTGTGCGGAGGTTGTTGATTGGTTGGTTGCTGTAGAAACGGCTTGCTTGTCGACCTCGGCCAATGGGTGCCGTCGCGCCATCGCTGCTTGCTTATTGGTTCCGTTGGCCGGGCTGCTTGTCTCCCCATTGGTCTTCACCCTCCTAGTTACAACATGGCAGACTTCTAGTAACTTCAACATGGCTGCCTAATCGTTGCCTTCCCACACAAGGCACTCTAGCCGCGTAGTGCAACAGGGTTGGTTCGGTGCACTACGTACTGTCTCTCACGTTACGAGTGATGTTTAACGGTGTGACAGGGCGGGGTTGACGGAGTCCACTCCGTAATACCTCGAAATGTTGCAATTTAATTACGATTAAATAATTAAAATTACCACATACCTTCGGCGCCGCTTCCTGGAATCCAAAAAAAATATAAAATCGAAACTCCACCTAACGAGCCATATCCTATTAATTCCGTTGAGCGCCAGGCCTGTTCGAGGCCACTTAAATCCACAAAAATTCAAACCTCAAAATCAGTTGAATAAAAATCCTGAAATCTTACAAAAAAAAACAATAAATAGACTAAACTAAATCCAAGGAACGCAGTGTACCGGCTTCTCGCACGGTCAGCTCAGACTCGGTAGTTGGGCGTGCTTCGCAAATAAAGAGGGTTCAGAAATGTTAATAAACGACAACTCAACATTGACACTAATTAGAACAGGTAATTTATTTGATGCCTGTTAACAAAAAAAAAAAGAGTGAAATAACAAGCCCGATTTAACAATTGACTTTCTACCGCATGACAGATCTCGACAAAATCTAATGGTTTACAAACTTAAAAAATTGGTCGAGGCTCGAATAATAATTTTCTCGACATGTTAACCATGAGAAAAATCTTAAATCCTGACCTAAAATACTCGACCTAAACTAACCTTGAGAGGTTAGGCTTCTCTTCCCGGAACTCTATGCTAGGCAATTTTAGTGAAAGGAAATAATCTCTCTAAATGACGACTTAGGATCGAGCTAAACGAACTTCCTAGAAAAACTCAATTTAATCCTCTTTAACTAAGCTCAAAACAACTATTCACAGAATTTTATAATAATCTAACTCAATTCTTTAATTAAAGTCCAAACCAGATATAATTCTTAACCCTGATTTCAGAAATCTAGTCATAAACACAACCTAATCTCAACATTGATTACCGCCTAACGTCACTAAATTAGTAACGACCCATGACTAATCATAGCCTAATTTATTCCATTAGTAGCAACCGAATTCGAAACTCTATCTAGACTCTGAACTAATACAAAATCCCACATAACCTAGATTCCCGAAAACCAGCGATAAATCAAACAATTAATCCCATATAATTCCTAACCTTCACATTTTACCATTTATAAAGAATTTACGCTTAGCTCGCCTAATCCTACAGACTTAAAATTCATTTAAGAGACGATCAAATACAATAGCCTAATCGCCTAAATGTTATTAACAAGGTATCACACACGAAAAATAAACTTTCAAAATCAAGTGAACAGAATTTCCTTCAACATTTCTTAAATCTGCTAAACAACACTTCAATAAGCATTTCTTACATTAATAAATACTTTATTTATCAATAAAGTAGTTGAAATTCGGTAAACAGTACACTCGAAATTCGGTAGATAGCCTATCAAAATTGCATCAATATCATACTTGAACTTTAGTTCATGACATACTCTAAGTTCAATCAAAAACATATTTGAAACTCAGCAAGTACTTTCTTGTTTAACGCATTTACTAAATACCCTTTATGGTGAATAATCTCCTTATTTACTATTCCACTCTGGAGAAGTTAAACGACAGAACCCCCTTGTTATTTATTTAACGCGTGCCAATGACTACTATAAAATCACTTTTTCGTTGTAAATTTTTTATTTTTAGCGCATGTACGAAATACCCTTTATGGCAACTGATCAGGTTAGTTATTACTATTACTCTTGTAACACTAATTTCATTCATAAGCGACAAAACGGAAAATCAGTGGACAAACTTGCGTCCTAGGTAATGCGACTTAACCAATTTACATCACCTACCTTGTCAGGCGCCAGACGCTCTTATAGCGTCATTCAAAAGAAAGCAATTAAATGTTAAACGGTAAACTCAAAAGAAAGGTCCCTGGCCAGAAGGGTAGAGTGATTACTGGGGACGAGAAAACATCATGACACTCTCCCTTTAAAAAAAAAAACACTTTAAATAGTAGGTTTATTCAAACACTAAAATTTGCTTAACTAGGTCACTAAAATTTGCTTAATTATAACACTGAAATTTGCTTAATAAGAACACTAGAATTTGCGTAATAAGATCCATAATTTCAGAACTGACTCAAATCACTAACTCTCTCACACATAGTTACTCCTAGAAGTCAAACAAGAATAATTGCTAATCCTCAAAAAAAAAAAGAATACTAAATTCGACCGCGGCTCATGACGAGAAACAAAAGGAAATCTGGAGGTAAGAATAGACCAAACGCCTGTGACGCCTACCTTGAATCCAAGAAGTACTCTTTAGTCAGACAAGTCTTCCTTCGCTTGCTCCGTGGCAAAAGTATATATATTTAACAAGGTATCCCGTCGACGGCCGGCACTAGTCTGTCAAGCGTTCCGCTGCTCTCGGTCTCCCCACTTCCATCAGTCCCGCCAGAATTTCCCTCTCGTCAGGTGCCGCCCTCTTTTTTTTCTCTGCATCCGGTTGTTCCATCGCTATACTGGACTGGGTGTCCCCCTGGTGGTAAGCCGGCTCGATACTTTTGGCAAGATGGCTGCGCCAGTTTGTTTTCGACGTGTGCCAGAAAGAATATGGTCCGGTACGTCGTGAGTAGTGGTTTTTATCCTAGTGAGTATGGATTATTTGACTCGAGCCTGAAGGTATTGTTGGACGGGCCCGTTATTGGATAGCAGTATGTCACAAAAGTGCAGTGTTAAAATCAGTAGTGCGTCGACACGTGTTGTAGTGTTCCGTGGGGGGTTTGAGTGAGGTGGAGTGACAGTTTGACAGCCGTTCTTCTTTCTTCTCAGGATTATTATATTTGTTGATTCTCATTTTCTAACTCCCAGATTCAAGGTAGGATGACAAATCCTCAGATTAACTTTTCCTCGGTTTCTAAACTGACCTGGTTCAAATGTACATTTATCTAAAAATAAAAATTAGTAACTAACTATACCTAATCCCTGACCTATCCAACCTCTTTTCCATTCATTCCTACAATACAGATTCTCTCATTCTCATTCATTAATTAAATCATTTCGAGTCAGTGCCGGCCGTGAATATTTTTGTACCGATTGTTAGGTCTGGGGGGAGGATCAGCAACGAGTGGCAAACCACCACGTTACACTCTTTATGAGAAATTATCCGTTTACATTTTGAAGGTCATCACACATCTTTTAATTTTTTAGAAATTCTATTCCTCATCTTATAAGCTTCATTTTTAGAAAGAATTGTTGTTCACATCTTTTAAAAACCTAATTTGATTAATCTTCTTCAAAATTTATACTTTTTTAAATTTAATAACTTGGTTAGTTCAGTTAAAAAGTCAGAGCTTCCAAGACTTTTTCGCTCCATTTTTGCTACGATAAATTTATCGTAGCAATAATCGTAGCAAGTATCCTTAATTCAATGAAATATTTAATTCACTTACCCGTTACTTGGCTGCTCAACGTGGTTGTTTGACCTAATTCGCGACCTGGAAAACTTATGAAATCTAGACCAGACTAAATGTCTGGTGCCGGCGCCAGGCACCTGTGGAGACGCCACTAAAAACTTAGAAGTTATTCTTTTCGTGTAAATGACGAGTAACTAATTTTAATCCCGACAACTCAGGGTGAGGGAAAAACGTGGGGACGAATTTTGAGCAAGGTTCACTCATTTTTCTCGACAATAAAGCAAGATAAATCAAACATATAACATTATTAAATTTATTCAACAAGAATATCGTTAATTGAAAAGAACATAAACAGATTAGCACATGAGAAACATATTATATCAGGTGTGAAATAAAAATTGCAAACACCATTGTTTGAAATTTTGACCTTGGGAACTCAAGAGAAACAAACAATTTGAATCATAGAAATCACAGATAGATTAAAAGAATACATTTCAGCAAATAAAACTTAAACTCTAATAAATTGAAATTTAACCCATTAAAATTCGATCACGGAATTAAATAATTAAAGAGAAACAATCCAAGTTGACATAATAATGGCTGATCTTACACAATACTAGAGAAACATGATGATCATTATAATGGAGTATTAAATTGGGCTTATCATTCGTTAATTCAGTTGAATGCATGTATGATGATAGAAGAAACACAATTTTTTTTTGGTGTGTAAAAGACGAGCGCTAGCTCCGGAATATGGCAAAACTTGGAGGCCGGAGGTTCTTTCGAAGCAACTTTCATTTCAGCTGGAATTTCTCTCTTATTTTTCCTTATGGTTCCCGTAATTGTCATGTTATACGGTGCTGACAAACTAATTGTCACTAGTTACTGTACGATGGGTCCCATGTATTGGAGCAGTAACCACGCAAAAAAAATATTCAGGTATTTTTTCGTCTCTAGCTACAACGGAACCTTTGCCCAGATATGGTATTCCATGTATCTGAAAATAAATTATACTCATATAAAAAAGACATTCGAATACGTAAGTCATACAATTTAGTCTAAAAATGATATGAATATTTACTCAATACGATGTTCCTGCATCATTCAGCGTGACTATTTTCAACCCGTATTTATCAGGCTTATCCTTGATGTACATTCGAAACCAGCATTTTCCCCGCTAACTCAGTAGCTGCTCATTGTCAGTACACTTGCTACTCGGCGTGTAGTAACGTTGGCTATTTGCAATAAAAATACTCCAAAGGTTACGTATAGGTGAAAATCTATCGTTTTCATCCCTCAAGTTCTTGTCATCGAAGCGCAGACACGATGCTAGAAATGTGAATGTATGCCTTGAAAATATGCCTCACTTTACGACGACCGAAAGTCTTAGCCGAAGGGACTTAGTTCAAGACTCGAACACGTTAACTATTTTAAATTGAACTTGAAAGTACTCAACTTAATCAGAGTGTTTCTTCGGTCATAGTGAGATAGAAGCCGTAACTTTGTCAAAGTGATTCGTTAATCGTAGATCGAAGTAAACAGTATGACTGCCGAGAACGTAAGACAATTGACAAGGGTGGCTGTGGGGTTCATATACGCTGATTACAAGCCAGAAGTCACGTACGATTTCCAGACTTGTGGTTCGACACGTACGATTTACACAATTGTGGTTTGGCACGTGCAGTTTACAGAAATGTGGTTTGATACGTTTCTCTATAATTTAGCGAGGTGTCATTTGACACACGCGACTCTCGATATTGAGTTTCGTATGGCTAATGTGAGTGACTAATAGTTCCGTCCTCCGAGACTTCCGGTGATCGGTTGTCTGTTTTCTAGATCAGCGGGAAATTATTTGATACTTGCAACTGTCCTTATTGCATGTCGAACGATTCGTGCGGATGACTCATACTATCGTCAGAAACCGTGGACAGCGGTCGCATACTTCAACTCTCGACCTTTCAGGAGTTTAGATTCTATATGCTAACTTAACTATAGGGATATCTCTAGTCAGACACTTTGGTCACAATCTTGTCTAACTATGCGTATGTTTCTCCACTAGGTGGGTTATACTTTAATAGTAACAGTGATATGACATTATGTCCATAAATTATTATCTTAATTTAGAGATACGCGTGTATTCATGTTCCATATCATTAGTTTTGACTTTGCTATTGGATTATTAGGAATATGCATACATTCGTATGTTATTAAATATACTTAATTATGTTATCGCGGTAGAGTCTACAATTACAATCTCTCATTAACTGAACGTATGCTAAGTTATCGGTATTCCCTGAGTTCTTATCCCTTCATGGTATTACTTTAAGTATCTTGTGGTTTACCTCTTACGGACCGTAGTACAGTTACCATACCTAGGTTTAAACTCAGAGAAGATCAGTAATGCTATTGCTTGTAGTTGATGGAGTTAGCCAGAAAGACGTAGGGTAAGGTGGGTTGCGCCTAGCTAGGCGTTACATCAAATTTTGTAAAATTTCGGGATATAACAACTTCATTACCTGTCTCTAATTTGTTCATAATTTTTGTATTACAAATTGAAATTTTACTTCACGAATTTCAAACCGTGATTTTATTGAAGTTTGAAATGACTATATTACGAACCAATACGCCTCCAAATAGTTTAATTAATTTTTGGAAAACTAAAAATCCTGGTAGTGTGGAAAATGGATTTTATTATTTGTTCGCCGGAGATACTCAGACAATCATTTGAGATTTCTCTCAAATGTTTATTTTATTTTTACGTGGAATTTCGTCTTTGACCTCTGCTTCCCCGGGAAGTACTTTTGTTATCGCCCTAAATTTCTGATGGGTATAAGGGTCAATAAATAAATTGTTAAACTTGAATTTAATTGGTTCCCAGAAACAACTCAAGTTTATTAATATAAAACACGGTTGATGACATAAAATAAAATGACCTTAAACCTACCGCCTGACCTTCGAGCGTGAAGTGTCGACGGGCTAAACCTCAGGAATTTTTGTTTTTCAGATATTTATAATTCGAAATCAATTCGTAAGTGCAAATTAAAATCACTTTTCTGTACCGGCGTTGTTGCGGCCATTTGGATAACGGTTCCCAGCTTACATTTCTGAGAGGCTAAGGGAGACGGAGGGAAGATCACGGCAACGGCATATCAACGAAATGACGCGAAGGCCATTAGAACTAGCCATCAATAATAAATAAATAATAAAATAAACATTATTATTAAATGAACGACATAACGCCAATCCCAGCTTTGAGGGATACAAAGGAAGAATGATGCTACAAAATTTTTGACTTGCCCTTTTTATGTTGAGGCGCTAAACACCCCTTCCGGTGTCGTTTCATAGGAACAAAATAAATCCTCAAAATTTTTCATAAGACGGAATAACTCAAAATAATTGCCCTAACTCATGGTAGAGGGATTTCGTGAGGGACAAAAACGTTTAAACCATTTTGTTTAAATTTAAAAAAAATATATATATATATATATATATATATATATATATATGTATAAATGAGTGACATTATTAGAAGTAGAAAAAAATATATAAATGGAAAAGAAAACGTTGAAATGAACAACGAATGGAGAATATTTGTTTTGCCTGAAGGGCGGAGCTTAACAACGGCGATATTTGTTCTTCGAACATTTTATGTAACCCGCCATTTTATTCTCGACAGACGCTAATTTTCTTCAATCAGAGAAAAAAGAGACACAAAGGAAAAGCTTAACTTATAAGGAAAAATAATTAACATTGTTCGGAATTATGCTTAACAACTAAGAAAAGGTGTCGCATAATATGTACCGACTCTCAAAATCCACTAAAGGGAACAAACTCACTCAAAACCCGTACACATTAGTTGACGACATTTTATCCCGAAAGAAAAAAAACTCAAACATCTTTAAGAAAATAAAGAAAAAGATCTAAATCAGACTCAAATAAACTTAATACAATAGAGGAACAGAATGACGCCTACCTTTCTTCCTTAGGAGAAAACCGATGCTCTTTAACCCACGCTACGTTGGGGAACAAAATGGCTCCTTTATACAAAGTGATAATGCACGGCAAAGCGACAGCTGTATTTCTCGTGAACGACCAACACCCTTTTCGATGCACGTCAACGCTGTAGACTTCATCAAAAACAACAACAATAACAATGCGAAATTTAATGATGAAAAAATTTTGTGAGGAACAAATTTTTTTGAAAATCGCGAAAACGTTATAGACTTCAGTAACAACAGTAACAGTGTTAACTGTAATAAATAAATAAATAAACTTTAAATTTTCTGAGGAAAAAATGTCGTGAAGAACTCTTGAGGAGCTCTTGTCCCTGTAGCTCTGAGATTTTTCAGGGTCTTTAAATAAATTCGGAATTCCTTTTTTCACTAAACAAGTAAAAAAAAAGTTTATAGAGTTCATCCCAAAATGATAAAAAGTTCTACAAGGTATTCCTTAAAACTACCGCAACATCCCTTCGGTAGCAAAGAAGAGATGGCGGGCAAGTACAGTGATCCCGAATTTTATTTAATAGAGAAACCTTATAACGACTACGTCAATGCCCGAGACGTCCCACGACATTCTGCGTATTTAAATCCCCGGAAAAAGGAGAGAGACACGAGTGAAGAGCGGAAACAAGGCAATTGCTGGCCGCGATAATATTTTTCGTTTTAATATAATTCCGCCTGTCAAAATTACAGCAATATCTGACCTTATTCTGAAGTGCAGTGCGTCTTTGGTGTAGGTCCAGTCGTAGAACTCGCCACCCACCACTTCCACTTACACTCGCGCGACACGATCGCGATCCATCGTAATCCAAACGCACGGTTTGAGAAACCGTGATTTTCTAGTCCTTTTCACAACACTGTTCCTTTTTCACTGATTTCGGTTACCGTCAATCAGCGAAGTTTACAAATTTTAACGTCTCGAAAAGACTTCTTCTCCGCGACACTACTTTCCCCCAAGGGTCTCGCGAAGTGACGGATCGCGTACGGGCCGCACGAAGCTAAAGCCAGACGGGCAGGGCGAACATAAATACCCAATCTTTAATCATCCATAGGAGTTGCGGGTAATTTTAATTCATTTAAATGGACTATTTTGGTTTTATTATTTCCCATTCTAATTTCGGGATTATTATCTCCGATTATTCGTTCAATTAGAAAAGGCCTAGAGTATTGTTTATCGAACTTATGAGTCGATCGCGGTTCTAAGAGTCTAACATAATCTCCTTCCTTAAAATTTTGAATATTTAGTTTTCGGTCATAATATCTTTTAGATCTCTCTTTTGCTGGTTTCAAATTTTCTTCCGCTGTTTTTGGATATCAACCAACTTTGGGAAAAGATCTAACACGTATGTTACGTAAGTCGAAGGGCGTTTATTTAAAAAAGAAATTAGCCGGCCAATTGAATTCTTTTCCGTAAACTAAAATATGGGGAGCAAACCCTGTTGACTCGTGTACCGACGAATTGTGAGAAAATATTGTCATACCGCAGCCATTCATCCCAGTTTTGTTTTATTCCGACATGTTTTAAATATTCAATTAGACTATGCTAAATTATTTCTAAAGAACCCAGTGATTGAGGATGATCAGCGGTTGGATTTATTTTCTCAATTTTAAAAACTTTGTAAAATGTTTTCATTAGCTCATAAAATTACTACCTTCATCAATCTGAATTACTCTTAGACATCCATACTCATAATAAATTGTTCAGATAGTGCAATTGCGATTGTTTCTGCTTCAGCATTAGGTATGGAAAGAGCCTCAGAGAATATTGAAAAATTGTCTTGAATAGTCAATATAAATCTATTTCCTCTAATTGTTCTTGGCAATGGTCCAACTATATCAATTTGAACTTTATCAAATGGTGCTTTAGGTGTTTCTGTGATTCGCATGTGCATTCTTGTTTTAATTCTAACCAATTTCCTTTCCTGGTGATTTCTAGAAAGTCTGATGTAATTTTGAATATCAGTCTTCATATATTTCTAATAAAAAATCTTTCGAATTCTCGTATAGGTTTTAGATACATTCCTAAAATTCCGACTTGATTTATAGGGAAATTATCTGGTACAATTTGAAAATTTGATTCAATCCCTTTTTTACCTGCAGCAAAAATTACCTCATGTGGGTAAACTTTACCCGCACATCTAGGGTATTCTTCTGCGTTTACCTAAGTTTGGAGAGTAATTCTCCATGTTTACCTTGAAGGCCTTGTAAATTTCATATCGTTGCTGCAACCGGCAACACGTCGCATATTTACGTCCAAACAGCGTAACTCAAAATGTAACTACCGACGGATTTCTTTCGTTGTTCATTTTTAAATCTATAATAGTTTGCTCGGACGAGCATTTCACCACCAGTTTTGAAAATACAGCTGTTTTGCCAAGCAAATTTGACAAGTTTCCGATGGAAAATTGTCAACAGAAAATTCTAAGCAGGGATGGGAAAGTGTAATACCTCATTTATTTTACGTGGCCGCTCACTTTTATGTTGCTGCGTATTCTACGTACAAGGATTTAAAATAATACAGAGTGGAATGGAAATTCTCTCCCTCTCTGTCTATTTTACTTATGTCCTTAACAAATAACAGTCATCGATTTGTATCGTTTAGGCTATTGTCACTCCCAATAGCACGGAACGTTCAGGGAACGTTCGCGGAAACCTTCGGGACGTTCCAGGAACATTCCCGGAATATGTAAAATATCCGCCCCTTGGTTAGGTCATCCGACCGGAACCAATACTTGTCAGACCACGGGGTTCCAATTTATCATAGGTTCAAAAGTCCTTCTAAATTTTGGTTCGTATTATTTTATTCATTTCATATTTCAACTTGAGTGGCAAGGGTGGATCAACCACCCCACACAACAATAAAAATATCATATATTACATCACAATAACAACATTATCATAGGTTCAAAATTCCTTCTAAATTT
>CAKNXH010045772.1:0-44243 GCA_932178445.1 Andricus quercusramuli
GTGACCACCCATCTCACGGATGTGTGACGTGGCCATAGGTGTATTTTACCGCGGTTCTACTGGGGGCCATTGACATTTTTTTTTAGATGGCAGTTGCTCTTAGTGGTACCCTGCGGTGGTTGTTTAACTTCTTTTTAATTATATATAATTAGCATAAATCAATAATTACAAACATTATAAAAAAAACACAATTTTTTGCTTTCTAAATTAATGTATGATCTATGCGAATGGTATCAAACTTTCAATGTAGGCATTTGAATTGCGCGCCAACCGGCTCTTTTCAGCTTCGTGCATGATCGGTAACGACCGGACTCTCTCGGCTCCTAACGTTGGGGGAAGGTACCAAAGAGGAGCTCAAAACACTGTACGATGATCCGCTCGTTCTAAGCTGACCTTGACAAATCGGCGTCCCCATAGGCTATGAATTAATTATGCATATTCAGAATCCTCGTGACTTACTTTTTAACAGAATTCTATTCTCGATTTTTAAACTTTTTTACGGTTCTAAATTTTGCTAGTTTTCCATTGAAAAATTGAAATTATTCAAGGGAGCAATACATATTTTTTTCAGTTTCATGAATATACATTTATATTAAAAGAATATTTTTTACATTTGAATAATTTCTGCGTTGTGTTGACTATGATAATTGTTAGAATGCTGTAAATATTTGTTGAATTGAATGAAATATTCCTTTATCCCAAAAAAATATTTCTTCAATTCAAGTATTTATTTAATTGCAATGATTATGTCGACTTCTAGCATGAAATAAATACATTTTTCAGTTTGATGAATATACATTTATATTATAAGAATATTTTTGGAATTTCAATCATGTCTGCATTGTGTTGATTATGATCATTGGTAGAATGCATAAATATTTATTTAGTGGAAGGAATATTCATTCAGCTTCAATTAATATTTCTCCAATGTAAGTCATTATTACGTTGCAATGATTATGTCAACTTTTAGCATACAGTACATTTTTTTCAATTCAATTAATATAAATTTGTATCTGAAGAATATTTTTTACATTGAAACAATTTTCTCATTTTGTTGGCTATAATAATTGTCAGAATGCAATTTAATTTTAAAACATATTTATCTCTTTCAATGAATCGATTTCATTGGAGTAAAGAAGGAGTTCTTTAGGTGACTAAAACATATTCAATAATCCTAGGTTCCTACCGTCTAGGAAACCATTTCTTGGACCTAATATTTTTCACTTTTTCTGGACATATATTTTCCAATAGGTTGAACAAGCACCCTAATTTTAATAAATTGTACTGTTTCGAAGTTAAAAATGTTTGAAAATTATATAATTTTGAACACTTACAAATTTCTTGATTGATTGTTCAAACTACATATTTTAATTCTTAAAACGCAGTCTCTTCCAGGTCTGCTCAGTCAACCTTTGTTTATAAAATACGGTTGCGGGCTGATATGACTTCTCTGAAAGAACTCTGGATACGCTTTGAGGTTCGCTATGTCTGTTATAATAAATTTAAAATAAGAAAGTGAAAATTAAATATTTAAAATAAACAAATTGGAATTGAATGATTTTAAATAAAATAAGACTCGAATCGTCAAAATTTCAGAGTGCTCAATTTAAAGTTACAAATTTTTCATTGCTTCATGTTTTTTATTTTTAATTTATAAGTGACATTTTTGAATGTTAATTTTTGAATAACAATGTAAAATCCTTCAATTGTATTGTTTCAACCTAAAATGGTTTAAAAATGATATAATTTTGAACACTTAAAAAATGTATTGATTCATTCTTCAAACTATTTTCCTGTAGATGAAAACTCGTAATTTCATGGTGGAAGATTTCGTGTTAGTATAGTAAGTCATATAGGGTGACCTCTATATTTTAAAATTAAAACTAACAGAATTAAAAAATAAGATTTCTCAGTTTATCGATCCTCGATAATTATTTGGATTTATTAATTTTTATTATTATTTTTACTGAATGTTGTTTTTGAAGATACTATATCTTTGGCTGTTATAACTGAATTTCTCAATACACGGCGTAAAACGATATCCGCGTTATATTCCGGCCGATATTACTGTATAACTATACTATATTCTGCTCGATTAGATGAGATGAATGACAAAATGCTCTGAGTTTGTCGCACAACCGCAGTGATATATTATGAAGTACCATCTTTCTTAATTCTCAATCTTGAAGAACAAAGTATAAAGTAAAAATTAGTTGAATTTTTAATTATACTTATAGTCCCATTCTTCTTATTTTCTGAACTGATTGATTAATGGTTTTCAATTCAATTTAATTCATATAGACATGAATTAAATTTTAAAAATGATATGTATATATATATATATATTTTTAAACAGTTTTAAAGGTTATCATTGAATTAAATGTATAGAAATGAAATTTACAACAAAAAACACGTACATCTAATGTAAAAATTACTTGAATGTTTGAATAAGAATAACTGTTGAATGCTTTTTATATTGTGAACTGTTAAATTAATTATTAACTGATTCTATTAAAACTTAAATTTTCTGGAATTAGTTCAGAAGTTTATTGATAATTCAAATTATCAGAAATGAGAGTTCCAATTTCAAAAAAATATAAAGTAGAAATTATTTGAATCTTTCAATAAAAATGAAAGATCATTGCTTAACTGAGTATCTGAATTCAAATTTTAAAATTATATCTGAATACTATGTTTAAAAAAATATTAAGTAAAAATTATTTGAATGTTTCAATAAAAATAACAGATGCATGCTTTTTTATGTTGTAAACAGTTCAATTACTTATTGGTCGATTAATTTTGTTAACAATTTTAAATTAAATAAAGATTGAATTTAATTTTTTCTTAAATTAAGTATTATAAATTGATTAGCTATTATTTTTATGATAAAACTTTATTTTTCCTTTGAAATACCTCTATTGCAATTATATAATAGTTTTAAAGGCTTGTGACCTGACATGACTCTATCTGAATTCAATTTTCAAGATTATATGTACATATATTTTAGTTTTTTTTTTAAATTGGTTTAAAAGGTTCATAATGAATTGAATGTATATTAATGAAATTTCGAATTTAAAGGAGAATATAACTTAAAAATTATTTGAATGCTTCAATGAAAATAATTGTTTAATGCTTTTCATGTTATGAACTGATTAACTAATTATTAACTTTTATATTAAATAACTAATTATCAGCCAACGGCGATACCACGCTAAAAACACCCGTTCTCGTAAGATCACTGAAGTTAAGCAGTGTTCGGCGCCGTTAGTACTTGGATGGGTGACCGTTCGGGAATACTGCGTGCTGTTGGCCCGTCATGGATGTGGTGAGCCCTCACTACACTAGTAGTAAATAATCCACCTAGAAACACTACCCGAATCGGGTAGTGTCACGCCTACCACGAAAGGGAAATGGCTGGATGGTATAAAAACTGATTCTATTGGTACTTACATTTTCTGGAATTAGTTCAAAAGTTTATAAATAAATCAAATATTCACAAGTGAAAGTAAAAATTTAGAAAATATATATAAATTAGAAATGATGTGAATGTTTTATTGAAAAGCATTGTTTAATACTTCTTGTTGTATATTTCATCTCTCCCTTTTACGGGTTTGAGGGCCTTCGCTCCCTGCACATATATTTACACTTCATCCTTAGTCTATCTTATCCGCTGCTTATGTTCTAATGCTTCGCCTTGCATAATAACAATAATATTAATACTATTCTTCTCAAACTTCTAAAATGAGCGATCTTCCAGGGCTTCCGTTTTCTCTTACCATCAAATGCATTTTCACCGATTTGAAATTTAAAATTTTTACTGGTTACTTTCCTTTAAGCAGGATTACCCGTTTGGCTCTGCCCTGATCCCTTGCTTTCTCTTAATTCTTCCAGCTTTTTCATCCACATCACTCCCTGTCTATTACCATCTAAGATCCATCTTACACACTCATCCGCACTCAACTGTCCTTCTTCCTCTCCTGTACACCTCTCTTACACATGTGCCCATGACTCCACTTCGTATCCACATACTCTGCACAGATTGACCTCTTCATCCATCCAATATCTACAAGCTCTTTCCCCCATTCTAAACCATACCACCCTATTCCATCTGTCTTCCTTTTTAATCTTTTGCAAATATTCTGTTTCCGTCAACTCTTTGACCATCATATACCATCTATTGTACCTAGAATGCATAATCTTTCTCCATCTCTCTTCTCCTTGTCTTACTAATAGCTCTAATTCTATGTTCTGCCAATACAGAACCCCTTCTTGTATCTCACGAACCCTCCTCATTTTTGTCCTTTCTTCCTCTCATTTCGAGTTTCCCGAATTTCCTCTCGTCTCCTTGTTCCGAACTTCGTCCAAGCATAGTTGTGCTATTCTGCTCCCCTCTCCTCTTTTCAGCTTCTCTTCAAACCTCCAGGCTCTCTTAATTTGTCTCGTTACCATTTTCTCTCTTCCTAGTTCTTCCCTCAACATGTATCCTGGGCACCTCCAACTAACCCCCATCACCCATCTCAGAAATCTCTCACGCATGCTTTCCACTTTCCTATGTTCCTTCCATCCCCAGACTTCTACCCCATAACACAATACCGCCCATACCAACGCATCCAACAACCAGACCCTCATTCTCCAATCGTCCTTGAACCTTCTCTTTCCTATACCCCATACTTGGCCCATTACTTTGCTCGCACATTCGATTCTCTTCCTCACCTGCACCTCGTCCCCCCCCCCCCCTGCTTTAAACCAGAAACCTAAGTAACAGAACTCCTCCACACTTTCCACTGTTTGTCCGTTCATCTTCCAGCCGTAACCTATTTTGGTCTTTCTATTTCTAAAGCACATCACCTTGGTCTTCCCTACGTTCACCGTCAGTTCTTTTGCTCCTACATACTCTTCGAAAATTCTCATCGTTAGGTTCATCCCCTTCTCCTCTGAGTCTGCCAGCAGAATATGAAGAAGCAGCGGAATCAACGGGCACCCTTGCCTAAGACCTCTTTCTGTCCACAAAACCTCCCTTTTTCCCCCCTATCTTCACCCTAATCCTGGTTTCAGTCAAAAATTCCTTTATCCTCTTCACTAACCCTTCCTCTCTTCCCCTCTCTTTCCTTGCCTGCCATAGCACTTTTCTATTCACTGAGTCAAAAGCTGCTTTAAAATCTACGAACAAGGCTACTAATTTCCCTTTTTTCTCCCTAAGTCTGTGTCAACCAAGTAGTTGAGTACGTAAATGTTATCTATTGTTCCCATCCCTTTTCTGAATCCCGTCTGATTGTGTGGGATACTTTGTCTCTCTTCTATCTGACTCTCCAACCTTTTTCTTAGAATTTCCGCGTATATTTCATAACCCACTGGCATGAGGGTGATCCCTCTGTACTCTTCTACCTTCTTACCCTCCCCTTTCTTGACAAGCGGTACCACTAGCCCTGTGATCCACTCCTCCGGCCAACCTTCTCCTTTCCAGACCTTGTTGCAAATCTTCCACATCCCTTACCTGATCCCTGCACCTCCATACTTTATCGCTTCGTTCTCCATACCATCCTCTCCTGTAGCCTTGTTTCTTTTTAGTCTATGTATCGCTCCATTTACTTCTTCTCTTATTATTTCGTTCGCTTCCTCCCTTACTCCCTGTACTGTCTTTCTATTTTCCCCTTCGATCCTATTTTGTTCTCCTCCTAGCAGACCCTTAAAATAATCCCTCCATTCATCCATTTCTATTTCTTCATTCACGCCCTTCCTTCCTCCTTTTTCCCTGTTTATTACATCCCAAACCCTACCTTCTTTGATTGCTTTTTCTACTTCTTCCGTGTATTTCTCCGTTCCTTTTTGCTTTTTCCCTTGCAGCATCCTCTCATGTTCTCTTTTCCTCCTGTTGCACTCCGCCTTCTCTATTTCTCCTTTCCTCCATTTTCTTACAGACTCTTTCATTCTCACCTTACTCTCCCTGCATTCCTCGTCCCACCAGCCTCTCTTTCCCTCTTCTCTTCCTTCTTTCATACCTATCTCATCCCTTACCTTCTCAATCGACCCTTTCAACCTTTCAATTAATAAGTTTACTTCCTCCTCCTTTTCATATCTAACAAAAAGCCAGAAATTAAAAAAAAACTATATATTTCTAGCATTATTCAAATAAAATAATACAAATAATTATGATGAATCGTTTAAACAATTAATTTTTTCGACTCTAATTAATAACTTAAATTATCTTAATTGAAAATTTGACTAAAAGTGATTTTTTTTTGCAATTTTGTAGCATTTTTCAAAGAGAATATTATTAAAATTATTAATAAATTATTTGAACAATCACTCTTGTTAACATTGATGAACGATCACTTCCCTCTAATTAAAAATTGCACAACAAATGGACAATTTGAAAAGTGATATTTTACTCGTATTCTATGGCTAATTGTGAAGAGAAATGTTGAGTTTCAACTCGATTGAGATAATATTGAGGATTCTGAATAAGATTTACAAAAATGTCTATTTTTATGGGAAACACATGTTAAACTTCATGGGGCTTGCGGCACCCCTAGATATCATTTTTTTCAAAACAAAAAAAATGGATTTAGTTTTGTGTGGATTCGAACAAATTTGGGGAGTGTCCCCATGAAAATTCGAAAAAAAAATTTTGGACCACACTAATGTACATATATTTTACTTTTGTATGGAATTAGTTTTAAAAGATTATTAATAATTAAAATTTTTAGTAGAATATAAAGTGAAAATTATTCCAATGTTTCAATGAAAATAACTGTTTATTGCTTTTTATGTGTTGAAATCATTAATCAATATGTAAATATATTTTAATTTCTTCTGGAATTAGTTTTGAATGTCATTCATGAATTAAATGTATAGAAATGCTATTTCAAACGAAAAAAAAATATATTTAATGTAAAAATTATTCCAATGTTCCAATGACAATAATTGTTCAATGCTTTTTATGTTCTGAATGAGTTTGAAAGGTTATTATTCAATTGAATTTTCAGAACTGAAAGTTCAAATTGAAGAAAAAGTTAGGTAAATTAAAAATTATTTGAATGTTTTAATAAAAATTATAGTTGAACGCTTCTTACTTTGTTAAATGATTAATCAATTATTAGCTAATTAATTTTTTTCACAATAATAAATACATAAAGATTAATCTTTAATTTTTCTCTACTAAGTGACATAAATCAACGGCGATACCACGCTGAAAACGCCAGTTCCCGTTAGATCACTGAAGTTAAGCAGTGTTGGGCGCGGTTAGTACTTGGATGGGTGACTGTTCGGGGAATACTGCGTGTTGTTGACCCGTCGTGGGTGTGGTGGACCCACACTGGTAGTATTTATCCACCTAGAAACACTACCCGAATCGGGTAGTGAGGCAATGAACTTTCGAGTTCGAAATGCTAATCAATTTTTACCAACGGCAATACCACGCTGAAAACACCAGTTCCCGTAAGATCACTGAAGTTGAGCAGCGTTGGGCGCGGTTAGTACTTGGATGAGTGACCATTCGGGGAATACTGCGTGGTGTTAGCCCGTCGTGGGTGTGGTGGACCCACACGGTAGTATTTATCCACCTAGAAACACTACCCGAATCGGGTAGTGAGGCAATGAACTTTTGAGTTCGAAATGCTAATCAATTTTTTTGAAGTGACATAAATCAATTATTTATTTTTAAGTTATGTAATTGAATGTTAAATATAATTTGTGTAATAAAAACTTATATATAATTGAAATATCCGTATTGCAGTTACATAATTTTCAAAGTTATGTGTACATACGTTTTAATTTTTTTGAAATTAGTTTAAAAGGTTATGAATAATTCAAATTTCCAGAAAAATATAAGTTAAAAATTATTTGAATAATTCAATTAAGATAATTGTTTTATGCTTTTCATGTCCTGAAATGATTATTTTATTATTAGCTGATTAAATTCTTTCATAATAATAAATCACATAAAGATTAAATTTTAATTTTTTTTCAACGAAGTACCTACATTTATGTGACTCCGGTGCATTAACGCGTTTTTATGCGACAGCGTAGAGTATCGTAATGTTGTACATTACGATACAGCGGAAGATCGCTCTTCACATTACACTCCGCTGTATCGTAATGTGCAACATTACGATACTGTACGCTTTCACAACAAAACTTTTAAATGCACCGTCGACATATAAAATAATATATGCGCCAATGAGCATAATTCGGGACTTCACGCGACTCGCTTACAATGCTCGCAGGACTTATCTCGCCTCGGCTTCGATCGTCCTGCGAGCATTGCCGCTTGTCGCGTAAAGACCCTCATTATGCACCTCGGCGCATAATATACTATTATTATTTACTTCAAGGTTATCTACTTGCATTTTGGCTATCATTTGTATAATAAATGTTTATTCACATTTAAAATTGATCTATTCCAGTTATGTAATTTCTGTCAATGTTTGTGATGTTGTGAAATTATTATACAAATTCAGTTTTCAAAATCATATAGACATACGTTTAAATTTTTTCTGGAATTAGTTAAAAAGGTTATTATCAATTCAAATTTTCAGAAATGCAATTTTAAATTCAAAGAAACATATAAATTGAAAATTATTTTAATGAAAGTAATATTAAACATTATTTTACATATATTTTTTCTATTCTTGATTTTTTGATTATCATTAAATAAATTATTGTTATTTTATTCTATCAAAAATTAAATTTTCTGGAATTATTCAAAAGCTCATTAATGAATAAAATGTTCTTAAATGAATGTTGAAATTTAAAAACATATGAAGTGCAAATTATTTGTATCTTTCCATGAAAATAATAGTTTCATGTTTTCATGTTGCAAACAGTTCAATTAATTATTAGTCAATTCATTTTGTTCCAAATTTCGAATTGAATAAAGATTGAAGTCAATTTGTTTCTCGATCAAGTTACATAAAATGATTATTTACTTCGAGGTTGTGTGATTGAATGTGGGCTATAATTTTTATAATAAAAGTTTAATTTTTCTTTAGAATACCTCCATTACAATTATATAATCCTTTTGAATGTCTTTGATGCTGTTAAACAAGTATCTTAATTGAATTTTCAAAATTATATGTAGAGATATTTTAATTTTCTCTGATTTACTTTGAAAGATTATTAATGAATTAAATATATAAAAATGCAATTTCAATTTCAAAGATGAATATAATGTAAAAAATTGTTTGTATATTCTGATGAAAATAATTGTTTGATGCTTGTTATGTTGTCAACTAATTATTTAATCATTAACTTATTATACCTACACTTGAATTTTCTGGAATTAGTTGAAAAGGTTATTAATAAATCAAATTTTCATCAATGAAAGTTCAAATTAAAACAAAAAAATTAAGTACGAATTATTTGGATGTTTTAATAAAAATTATATTTTACATATTCTTACTTTGTGAAATGATTAATTAATTATTAGCTGATTAATGTTTCTTACGATATTAAATTAAATAAAGATTACATTTTTTTCCAAATTAAGTAACATAAATTGATTGTTTACTTGAAGGTTATATAATTAAATATTGGATATAATTTGTATAATAAAAGTTCATTTATATTTAAAATACCCTTAGTACGTTTAAAATTTCAAATGTGCCTGATTTTGTAAAATGAGTATATAAATTCACTATTTACATTAAGGTTATGTATTTGAATATGGGCTATAATTTGTATAATAAAAGTTTATTTACATTTAAAATACCTCTATTACAATGACGTAATTTCTCTCAATGTTTTTGATATTGTGAAACGATTATTTGAATTTGATTTTCAAAATTAGATTCAGATATATTTTAATTTTCTCTCGAATTACTAAAAAGGGTTACTAATCAATCAAATTTTCAGAAATGGAAGTGAAAATTAAAAAAAACGTAAAGTAAAAATTGTTTGAATGCCTGAGTGAAAATTATAGTTGGATGCTTTTTACGTTGTCAACAAATTAATTAATCATTAGCTGATAAATTTTTTCAATATTGAATTACATAAAGATTAGATTTTGATTTGTTTAAATTAGGTAGATCAATTAATTGTGACCATAATTTGTATAATGAAAGATTATTTCTGTTTGAAATACTTCTATTCCAATTGTATACATTTTCTTAATTTTTTGATTTCGTGAAATAAGTATCTGAATTCTTCTTTCAATATTTTATGTACATATTTTTACTTTTCTGTAGAGTTAGTTAAGAAGATTATTATTAATTCAAATTTTCAGAAAATATGAAGTAAAAATTATTCGAATGGTTTTATTGAAAGAACTGTTTATTGCTCTTTATGTTGTGAACTAACTAATTATATATTAAGTGATTCTATTTCATAAATAAATTAAATTTTTAGATATAAAAGTTCAAATCTTTCATATGAAAAAAGGTAACCTCCATCTTGTGTAAGATTGTGGTATAGAAGGAATCTTTATTTAATCGAATATTGCACACGATTTTTATGATAAAAATTTATTTATATTTAAAATACCTCTATTCCAATTCTATAATTTTCAAAATGTTCACGATGATGTAAGATGCTTATCTCAATTCAATCTTAAAAATGATACGTAAATTTGTTTTGAGTTTTTATAGAATTAGCTAAAAAGATTATAAATCATTGAAATTTTTAGAAAACTATAAGGAAGGAAATTATTTTGAAGCTTCAGTGCGAATAATATTGTGAGTTGTGAAAAGAGTATCTGAACTAAATTTTCAAAGTTATATGCGCATATATTTCAATTTTTCGTGGTTTTACTTTGAAAGGTTATTAATAATTGAAATTTTCAGATAAATATTAAATACAAGTTATTCTAATATTTTAATGAAAATAATTATTGAATGCTTTCTATGTTATGAACTCATTAATTAAATATTAATTTTTTCTGTTGAAAATTGCATTTTCTGGAATAAGTGTAAACATGATTGTAATGGTATTGATGTGATAGATGGACCTGTGAAAAATATTAAACAATTTTACTTAATCAGTAAAAAATTGATATCAAGAATTTTACAACAAGACTTTTTGATCAAATGGAAAATTCATGGGGTTTTTCCTAAAAAAAATTTATGACATCAATAAAAATGTTAGTTTGGATTTCAACAATAAGAGAAATAGGGAAAATTTTGACATAAATACTGGAAAATATAAAAAATCTCTATGATGAAAATAGAAAAAACAGAGATGATTACAATACATTTAACACTGTTGTTCTTCCACACTTTGTGAAAATTTCGAATATTTTGAAATCAATGTTAGGAAAATTAGGTTTACATACTATTTATAGAGTTCCTTTCAAGAGTAATATGATTGCAAAATTGGGAAAAGATAGATATGAAAAGCTGGACAGAAATGTGTTATTTACCAAATTAATTGCAAGGATTGCAATGCAAGTTATATAGGGCAGACAAAAAGGACACTTAGACTTAGAAAAAATGAACATGAAAATAATGTTCACAGAAGTTCTAGGTATCACTCAGTCCTTTCAAAACATAAGATTACACACGGTCATGATTTTAATTGGAATAATATTAAAATTCTTTCTCATGAAAAAAAAACAAAAAAAGAGAGAATTTATGGAAATGTTATTTATAAAGAGAGAAGGTAACAAAGCTATCAATTTAAAGAAGGATCTCTCAAGATATAACAAAGTTTGGGATAGAATAATTAATTGGTTAAAGTAATTTTCTTTGAATAAATAATAGAAAAATTTACATTCCATTGAAAACAATCAATTTCTCAAAAAATAATTATGTGTTTCTACATTAAACTCAATGAACTTATATTTTACACTGAATACATACCTTTAGTTATCCCTATACATAATCCATGATCAGGAGGTTTAAATTGACCTCGAAACATGTTGGTTCCCTCGTAGTATAAAAAGGACGGAAAAAGGAAAAAGTGAGAGGTTGGTTTTGGGTTGACTTTTTCCCTCTTTTTTCATTATGTTATTTGGTCTCTAATGAGCCGAAAAGTAAGATTGTTTTGAATTTTATTTTTTGATTATGAATCTTTTTCTAGCTTTTTTGTGAAACTTATTCATGATAAAATGAACTTCATTTCCATCTGAATTCAAAAAATTTTTGAATAGAAACACTAAACTCATGATTCTCTCGAATCTACAGGGTTGCTTATAAATAATTTAAGACTTCTTTAAATTGACTTTCCATAATTTTACCTCAATTTTATTGTAAGAAGTCTTTTTTCTTCCTTTTTATCAAAAGATTTTTCTAAAAAGAAATATTTTGAATTTAGTTAATTTATAGATACATTTAAATATTCTGTATTGTTTCCTTTTTCTATTTGGAAAATTTAATAATCTAAATAGATTGGTATAGAATCACCTACAGATAAATTAAATTTAATAAAAGAAAAGTTCAAATTTAAAGAAAAATATATAAAGTAAAAATTATTTGAAAGTTTCAATGAGAATAATTTTTTCATACTTTTTGTGTTGTGTACTAATTAATTAAGAATTAGCTGATTAACTTTGTTCACAATATCAAATGACATAAAGATTGAAATTCAATATTCTTCAATTAAGTAATGTAAATTGATGATTTACTTTGACATTATGTATTTGAATATTGGCTATAATTTGTATAATAAAAGTTTTTTTTATATTTAAAATAGCCCTATTCCAGTGAAATAATTTTTAAAATGTTTCTGATGATGTGACATGATTACTCGAATTCAATTTTCCAAATTATATGTACACATGTTTTCATTTTTTGTAGAATTAGTTTAAAAGGTTATTGATGACTGAAATTTTCAGAAAAATATAAAATCAAAATTATTTGAATGTTTCAATGAAAACGATGATTTAATGTTTTTACATGTTCTGAACTCATTGATTATTTATTAGCTGATTAATTTTTTGCATATTATTAAATTACTTAAAGATTCAATTTCAATTTTGTAATATTAACTAACATAATTAGATTATTTACTTGAGGGTGATGTAATTGAATATTGGCTATCATTCATATGATAAAATTTATTTATTTTCAAAAAACCTCTATTCTAATCATATCATTTTTGTAAGTTTTCGTGATGTTGTGAAATGATTATCTGAATTCAATTTTCAAAATAAGGTTGCAATTTTTTCCAAAATTAGTTTAAAAGGTTGATAACAATGGGAATTCTTTCAGAAATATGAAATAAACATTCCCAAGTGCGAATTGCCGGACCTGAAAACACGGCCCAGGCTTGGTCTAATTTCGGCAGCCAAAGATCGGCTAATGTTATTGCGCCAATATCGGCATTTTAATTGGCCCAGTGTTGTGCCCGCACTGGCTGCCTATATTGGCTATTTAAATTTGTCGATCTACCGCCGATGCTTGGCCCAGTGATGGCACATTACTTGACCAAGTGTCACTTTTATCACGACAAAGTATGTTTTACGAGGAAAAGCCAGAGATCTGCCCAGACGCGGCGCATCACTGTTCCAAACTTCGTCTTTACTCTTGCTCGATATATTTTAATATGAAAAGCCAGAGTCTGACCCAACAAAGGCGCATTACTGGGCCCATTATTACTTTTAGTACGTGAACCATATTTCAAAAAGAAGAGCTAGACTTCGGCCCAGACTCGGTGCACTGCTGTTCCAAACTTCGTCCTTACTTTGGCTAAACATGTTTTAATAGGAAAAGCCAGAGTCTGGCCCAGCAAAGGCGCATCACTGGGCCCATTATTACTTTTAGTACGTAAAGCATATTTTAAGAAGAATAGCTAGAGTGCGGCCTAGACTCGGTGCACTGCTGTTCCCAACTTCGTCTTTACTTTGGCTAAACATGTTTTAATAGGAAAAGCCAAGGTCTGGTCCAGCAAAGGCGCATCACTGGGCCCAGTTTGGCTGTCGCCACAGCAAACCATAATATTGAAAAAAAATTGTAATCGTTTGAAAATATGGTTCATATGCTGAAATGTCTAAGAACTATAAATACAACTGTGGCGAATACAACTTTTATCCTGTTTTTTTTTTTAAGAAAAAAATTCTAAGTTCCATATTTATGTAAAATTGTGAATGTTCAGAAAAAATTACATTTTATGTCCATCTTAAACGTTGTAAAATGGTCTAAAACACCTACAAACCAAACCTTACACGTAAGTTTGAAAAAATTTGTTATTTAAAAACTGTCAAAGTTGAAGATCGAATTTCTAAGTTCCGTCGTGAAAAATTTTAAATGTTCCTAAAAAATTGTACATTTCCTGCCATTGTAGAAAGTTGTAAAGTAGTCGAAAACGCGAAGAAACGAAATATTACACGAAGAAAAATTGTACTCGATATAAATTATTTATTTAAAACATTTTTCAATAGCAAAAGCCAGAGTCTGGCTCAGCAAAGGCGCATCACTGGGCCCAGTTTGACTTCTACTACGGCAAACCATGTTTTTAGAGCAAGATCCAGAGTTTGGCCCAGACTCGGCGCGGTACTGTGCCGAGAGTATAAATATTTTTAAAAAAATTGTAGTACGCTCAAAAATATGGTTCATGTCTTCTAAAATGTCTAAGAACTATAAATACAACTGTCGCGAATACAATATTTTTCCTTTTTTTTTTTCAAGAAGAAATTCTAAGTTCCATCTTTATGTAAAATTGTAAATGTTCAGAAAAAATTACATTTTATGTTAATCTTGAACGTTGTAAAATAGTCTAAAACACCTAAAAACCCAACCTTACAGGGAAGTTTAAAAACAATTGTTATTAAAAAAATGTCAAAGCTCACGATCAAATTTCTAAGTTCCGTCTTCAGAAATTTTAAATGTTCACAAAAAATTACATTTCCTGTCATTGTAGAAAGTTGTATAGTAGCCTAAAACGGGAAAAACGAAATATTACACGGAGAAAAATTGTAATTGATATAAATTATTTATTTAAAACACTTTTCAATAGGAAAAGCCAGAGTCTGGCCCAGCAAAGGCGCATCACTGGGCCCTCTGTTACTTTTACTACGGCAAACCATGTTTTAAGAGGAAGAACCAGAGTTTGGCCCAGACTCGGCGCACTGCTGTTCCCAACTTCGTCTTTACTCTGGCAAAACATGCTTTAATAGGAAAAGCCAGAGTCTGACCCAGCAAAGGTGCATCACTGAGCCAGTTTGACTTTTACTACGGCAAAACATGTTTTTAGAGGAAGAGCCAGAGTTTGGCCCAAACTCGGCGCAGTACTATGCCGAGAGTATAAATATTTTTAAAAAATTTTAAATTTGTTTAAAAATATGGTTCATGTCTTCTAATATGTCTAAGAACTATAAATACAACTGTCGCGACTACAACATTTTTCCTATTTTTTTTCAAGAAAAAAATTCCAAGTTCCATCTTTATGTAAAATTGTGAATGTTCAGAAAAAAATTACATTTCATGTTAATCTTAAACAAAGTAAAATAGTCTAAAACAGCTAAAAACCAAACCTTAAACGAGTTTTGAAAAAATTTGTTATTAAAAAATTGTAAAAGTTCACTATCAAATTTCTAAGTTCCGTCGTTAAAAATTTTAAATGTTCATAAAAAATTACATTTCCTGCCATTGTAGAAAGTTGTGAAGTAGTCTCAAACGCGAAAAAACGAAATATTACACGAAGAAAAATTGTACTCGATATTAATTATTCCTTTAAAAATTATTTGATTGACATTCCTGTTTTCGTATATCTTACATTAACATAACGTCATATGATAATAAATATTTAATTAGAAAAAGAGCGTTTAAAATTTAGCGTTTTAACTTTTTTGAGCTATAGCTTATGAGGATGGCTTTCCCATCAAATTTCAACTCGCGGGTTTAGCGCAATGGTTAAGACTCCCGACTGCTAGGCGATAGATTTAGGTATAGATGTAGGTTCGATACCCCGTAGCGTTAGAAATTTTATTTGTAATATAATATTTAAAAATGTAACATATCTATTCACTCTACATACATAGTGGCGTCCTAAAAACAATTCAATGATTTTTTTTTAATTAACTCCGGTCCTAGTGCATACTGGAGTTAACATTCCAGCAATGGCACGATATTGGCAGCCGAGATAGGGGCGATATCAGTACCCATTGCTGAGCCAATAATGGCAGCCAGTAACGCATAAGTGATGGCGGCTAGAGTCTGGGCCAGAATTGGCCGCCAAGTGCATACCGGAGTTATCATTCCAGCAACGGTACGATATTGGCAGCCGACTTTCGGCAATATTTTTGCCGATACTAGGCCAGTGCTGGGCCGTATCTAACTTCGCACTTGGGTTATTGAAATGTTTTAATGGGAATAATTGTTTATTGCTTTTTAAGTTGGAAAATGAATAATTAATTATCAGCTGATTAGTGTCTTTACAATATTAGAATGTAAAAAGATTGTACTATAATTTTTCTCTATTGAGGAGCATTAATTAATTATTCATATCAAGGTCATGCAGTTTAATATTCGTTGCAATTCGTGAATTGAAAATTGGTTTATATTTCACATATCTCTGTTGCAACTATATAATTTTTTTAAATGTTTGTGCTATTTTGGAACGAGTATCTCAATTCCGTTCTCACGATTCTATGTAAATATGTTTCAATTTCTTCTGAAATTGATATAAAATGTTAACTTTCATGAAAATATAATGTAAAGCTCATTTGAATGATTCAATGGAAATATTTGTTCATTAATTTTTACGTTGTAAACGGATTAATTTTTCAATATTTAGCCATATAATTATCGTATTTCAATTTTATTTTGGGAGGCAACAGGAATTGATTACTGACAATAATATTATATTATTTAATATTGGCTCTGATCTATGCATGACTTCATGGTTATGATAGGATAGGTGGAAATATGAGGAAGCTTAGCATAGTTGGTACATATTTACAATAAAATAAGATATGCCAAAATTTAAGGTTGGAGTATCGGATCGATTTGATCAGAATCGGGCACTATAACTTAAAATTTTGGATAGTTGATTTCATTTGGTGAAATTGAGAGGTCTTTAACCGATACAAGGATAAAACATAATTGCGCAAATGCATGTTACACTTGAAAAATGTTACTATTTATACATTTATAACTTACTTTTACGTTTAGAATATTTTTTTCCAAAAAGTCGTATGCATTACCATGTAAGGATGTACTAACAATGCTAACCTTCATGACATGTACACCTATCCTATCAGAGGGGTTTCCAAAAAGCAAGGAGGGAGAAAAGTAAGGAGGATAGGGGAGGGAAGGGAGGAGAAAAAAGTGAAAATAGCTTTCTGGAATGTGTCAGGCTTGAAGAACAAGAATGAAGGTTTCTGGCGGGAGTAAGAAAAGTGGGATGTGATTATGATGAGTGAAACCTGGGCGGATGAGAAGGATTGGAAGGGGATGAAAAGGTTGTTACCTAAAGGGTATGTGTGGGCAATTCAAGAGGCAAGGAAGGAACACGTTAAAGGTAGAGGAATGGGCGGCATGGTCTCAGGGGTGAGAAAAGTACTGGCAGTAAAAGGTAAAACAGATCAGGACAGGGAAGAAAAGGAGGGAACAATGGTAAGAAGGATTATAATAGGGAAAGTCAAAATAGCGGTGGTTTGTGTATATAGAAGAAGAGGGGAAGAGGAAGGTTGGAGAGTAATAAGGAGGTGGATGGAGGAAAAGAAGAAAGAATTGGTTTTGATAGGAGGTGACTTAAATGCCTGGACTGGCGAGCAAGGGGGAGGGACTTGGGATGAAGAAAAGGAGGCATATATAAGGAGCTCCAAACGTAGGGAGATAGACCGGGAGGGGTGGAGGTTACTAGACATAATAGGAGAAACCGGATGGTTTATATGTAATGGCAACATGAAAGGAGATGAGAAAGGAGAGATTACATTTATAGGTAAGGGAGAAACAATAATAGACTACATCCTGGCGGAAGAAAGAATGAGTAATATGATATGCAGTATGAATGTAGGGAATGAGATAGGGTCAGAACACTTCCCAGTAATAGCTATACTGAAAGGTGGCGTCCATGAGCGTGGCAGAGGGAGAAAGGAAAGAGGGGGAGAAAGGAACACGAAAATGGGAGTCAGGGGGGTAGATAAATTGAAAGTGTTTGAACAGAAGATGGAGAAGGAGAATGTTAAATATGAAAAGGAGGAGGGAGTAGACTCGTTAATTGAAAGGTTGAAAGGGTCGATTGAGAAGGTGAAGGATGAGATAGGTACAAAAGAAGGAAGAGGAGAGGGAAAGAGAGGCTGGTGGGACGAGGAATGCAGGGAGAGTAAGGAGAGAATGAAAGAGTCTGTAAGAAAATGGAGGAAAGGAGAAATAGAGAAGGCGGAGTACAACAGGAGAAAAAGAGAACATGAGAAGATGCTGGGAGGGAAAAAGCAAAGGGGAAAGGAGAAATACAAGGAAGAAGTAGAAAAAGCAATCAAAGAAGGTAGGGTCTGGAATGTGATAAACAGGGAAAGAGGAGGAAGGAAGGGCGTGAATGAAGAAATAGAAGTTGATGAATGGACGGATTATTTTAAGGGTCTGCTAGGGGGAGAACAAAACAGGATCAAAGGGGAAAATAGAAAGACAGTCCAGGGAGAAACGGAGGAAGCGAACGAAATAACAAGAGAAGAAGTGAATGAGGCGATAGGTAGACTGAAAAGAAACAAGGCCACAGGAGAGGATGGTATGGAGAACGAAGCTATAAAGTATGGAGGAGAAGGGATTAGGGAAGTGATGTAAAGGATATGCAACAAGGTCTGGAAAGGAGAAGGGTGGCCGGAGGAGTGGATGACAGGGCTGGTAGTACCGCTTGTTAAGAAAAGGGAGGGTAAGAAGGTAGAAGAGTACAGAGGGATCACTCTCATGCAAGTGGGCTATAAAATATACACAGAAATTCTAAGAAAAAGGTTAGAGAATCAGATAGAAGAGAAGCAAAGTATCCCACACAACCAGACGGGATTTAGAAAAGGGATGGGGACAATAGACAACATTTACGTACTCAACTACTTGGTTAACAGAAACTTAGGGAGAAAAAGATGGAAATTAGTCGCTTTGTTTGTAGATTTCAAAGCAGCTTTTGACTCAGTAAATAGAAAAGTGCTGTGGCAGGCAATGAAAGAGAGGGGAATAGAAGAAGGGCTGGTGGAGAGGATAAAGGAAATTTTTACTGAAACCAGGATTAGGGTGAAGATACGCGGGGAAAAGGGGAGGTTTTCTGGACAGAAAGAGGTCTAAGGCAAGTGTGCCCGTTGAGTCCACTACTTTTTAATTTGCTGCTGGCATACCTGGAGGAGAAGCTAAAAGAGAAAGGGAAAGGGGGGACGATCCTGGGTAATAGCAAACTATACTCACTAGCATACGCGGACGACGTAGTTCTAATAGCAGACGATGAGAAGGGAATGAACCTAATGATAAGAATTTTCGAAGAGTACGTGGGAACAAAAGAACTGACGGTGAACGTAGGGAAGACCAAGGTGATGTGCTTCAGAAATAGAAAGACCAAAATAGGTTAATTTTGGAAGATGAACGGACAAACAGTGGAAATTGTGGAGGAGTTCTGTTACCTAGGTTTTTGGTTTGAGTCAGGAGGGGGAAACGATTTGCAGGTGAGGAAAAGAATCGAAAGTGCGAGTAAAGTAATGGGCCAAGTATGGGGTATAGGAAAGAGAAGGTTCAAGGACGATTGGAGAATGAGGGTTTGGTTGTTTGATGCGTTGGTTTGGGCGGTGTTGTGTTATGGAGTGGAGGTTTGGGGATGGAAGGAACATAGGAAAGTGGAAAGCATACATGAGAGATTTCTGAGATGGGTAATGGGGGTTAGTTGGAGTTGTCCAGCATACATGATAAGGGAAGAACTAGGAAGGGAAAAAATGGTAACTAGACAAATGAAGAGAGCCTGGAGGTTTTCGGAGAAGCTGAAAAGGGGAGAGGGGAGCAGAATAGCACAAGTATGCCTGGACGAAGTTCGGAACAAGGAGACGAGAGGCAATTTGGGAAATTCGAAATGGGAGGAAGAAAGGAAAAAAATGAGGAGTGTTTGTGATATACAGGAGAGGGTTCTGGATTGGCAGAACATAGAATTAGAGCTATTAGTAAGACAAGGAGAAGAGAGATGGAGAAAGATCATTGATTCTAGGTACAATAGATGGTATATGATGGTCAAAGAGTTGACGGAACCAGAATATTTGCAAAAGATGAAAAAGGAAGATAAATGGAATAGAGTGATACGGTTTAGAATGGGAGAAGGAGTGAGAGCTTGTTGATATTGGATGGATGAAGAGGACAATCTGTGCAGAGTATGTGGGTACGAAGTGGAGTCATGGGCACATGTGTTAGAGAGGTGTACAGGAGAGGAAGATGGACAGTTGAGTGTGGATGAATGTGTGAGATGGATCTTGGATGGTAATGGGCAGGGAGTGATGTGGATGAAAAAACTGGAAGAAATAAGAGAAAGCAAGGGATCAGGGCAGAGCCAAACGGCTAATCCTGTTTAAAGGAAACTAACGAGTAAAAATTTTGAATTTTCAAATCGGTCTAAATGAATTTGATGGTAAGAGAAAACGGAAGCCCGGGTAGATCGCTCATTGTCTGTAGTTTAAGAAGAGTAGTAATAAGATTATTGTTATTATATAAGGCGATGCATTAGAAAATAAGTATTGGTTAAGTTAGAATAAGGATGAAATGTAAACATATGTACAGGGAGCGGAGGCCCTCAAACCCGTAAAAGGGAGAGTTCAAATATACATAGATACATACATACATACATTGTAACGTCTAGCTCGAATAGTTAATCATATAATTATTTTTAATGTTTGTCACCAATTTTCGTTTTTAAAAATTCCACTTTGGCACGTTTCAGAGAAGAAAATGGAAAAAAATGGAAGGTTGTCGGAATTAAAGTTGAAAATATCATCCTTCAATTCAGATTAGCAACATGATAAAATATCGACTGGTTCTCAAAATTGTCATGGAAAATGTGGAAGTATAACCAAGACGAAAATCGGAGGGTCCGTTGGTTACTACATTTTTTGGTCTATTGTTTTTCGCACGTTAACAATAGATTTAAATTCGACATTCGACTGCCGCTCGACGAACTCATTTTCGTCTTGGACATGCCTCCATATTTTTTATCATTAGTCGAAAACAAGTAAATATTTCATTTATGCTCTTGGTCTGATTTTAAAGAGGAGATTCCAAGCTTTAATGTACGAAAAAGAGAGGCATTTTTCTTAATTCAATTTTCAAAATTATATGTGGATATATTTTTAATGTTCTGTCGTACGCTGTTGTTTTTCTGCATTTTTTGAACGATATAATATGATCATTATTGAATGATTTAGCGATGTTTCTTGATTTGCAGATTTAGGAAACTAGCGGTGAAATCAGGATTTGAATTCATTTTTTAAAATGAAATGTGCATATGTTTTCATTATTCAGAAATGTATTCTGACACGCTCTTCTTATTCTATAAAAATGTATTTAAAGATTCCAGTGCAAATAAATGTTTAATGATTTTGATATTGAGAACTTAGAATTGGATCAGAATAGGATTTTTAAAAATTATATTTATTAATTTGTTAATGATTTAGCGATGTATATTGATGCTCACATTTAGAGAAATAGCCGTGAAAGTACCAGTAAATGTCATGGTACAAATTTTTTTTTTTCTTGAAAATACTGAATTACATTCACTGAATACATTCTTTGAGAATATAATTTCAGCAAGAATTAGCTTAGTCAAGAAATTTGAATGGATAAGTAGTGATTCGAAAATTGAGTGAAGGATAAAAATTAATACAAAAAGTGAGCGCGCGCTTGCGCGCGCAAGTAGCCTAGTATTTCCTAAAACGCGTTCTCTCCTTTGCCTGCTTTGTCATGTTTTTTTTTTATAAAATACCGATGCGGACCGATATGAGTTCCTCGAAAGAACACATTGTGTCGCACTGATGTTACGCATCTGCATTTAGAATTAGGCTCATTATACTTCATGAAGAAAAAAAATAAAAATTGAAATTTCATTATGGAAAATTCATTATGATGACACTATTTAAAACAAGAAATTGTAAATCAAATATTCAAAAATATACTAAATAAAATGAAATTATTTAAAATAAAATAAACCTAGAATCGTTCGAATTTCAGGGTGCTGAAAGTAAGCTTCAAAATTTTCATTGTTTCATTTTTTTTAATTTTTAATTTGTAAATGACATTTTTCAATTTAGATTTTTCAAGGAGAGAGAGAGAGAGAGACTGAGAGGCTCCTTTCGGTGGGTGAAGAGAAGCAAATCTTCAGTCTGTGACATAAGACACAACGCGTGTGTCAGAGGCTTGCGTTACACTTGCCAGCCATGGTCTCATTTGAATCAGGCGGGACTCCCCATATCGAGTTCTTAGATATTTATGCATAAAAAAACTTAAGAAACGCATTTCCTGAATCAAGTACATTTTGCTTCCAGTGTAGGAATCTCTTTCTATATTGTAAACACATCTCCTCAATCCAATCGTCTGCAATATTCTTTGCCATTTTCCTTCCTGCCCATTCCCCTTTCCATTACTAAAAAATCACTGATTTTAATGTCACTGATAAAATTTAGGGACCACTTTTTCCAAATCCCTTACTAATGCGCAGACCCGAAGTATTGCAATCCAAACTTCCCTAGTATATGAACTAGATTTCAAATTTAACTCTGTAAAAAAAACCAATGTTTATATTTGTTGAAAACTAAAATGTGTTCGTTTAATCTTTCACGGAAATGTGGAGGATCAGTCGATGTCGCATGAGCTAACGTTTGTTTTCCTTTAATCACCCGGATTGACGTCAGGCACGGAGGGTTTCACTTTGGCATGTGAAGACGGTGTTATTTCCACTCTAACATACCGTTGCCACATTTTGAGCCAAGAAATTCCCGATGATAGCTGCAGAGCGTGTCATGCACGCCCCGAGCATCTAGAACACATACTATCTTGTTGTCCAACTTATGCGGGAATGACCTACATCTAAAGGAAACCATCATTATTTTTTGTGCCACTTTTATAATTAACTTTTTGATTTTTATTAACAAACATATTTTCCACAACATAGCAATGGTATATGTTCAAATACTTGTACTAATTACTAATATTATGCGAAAAACTGTTAATCTCGCTATTAATCTCTTAGAAACTTTCAAAATTTCCATTCAAACTTGACTCGCTTGTGTGAAACCACGAGACTTAAATGTGTGTTTGTTATGTAAGGTATACCTTCTTCAAACGTGCAATAATCTCCCTAATTCTTCTGAGCTCGATGCATATTCTTTAATTACCTCATCTCGTTCTATTTGATCAACAAGGTTGCGTTCGATTGCCAATAACATACATGGCTGTAACATTTCGTCAGACATTGCGTTACGGAGTCGGCCTTTTATTATCTTTAGCTTACTAGAAGTTTGTTCGCAGGTAACTTGTGTGCAAGGGAGTGTTAGTAAACTTTGTAAACTTCAAACAATGTTTTATACGCTGCTTGATATAAACCGCATGCTTTTCCAGTAAGCTGTAAAGACATCTAAGACAACCTTTTTTACAGCCTGTCTTATATTCGTCGACCTCAATGTCGCTATCTTCAGCATCTACCTGGAGATCAACATCGCAACTCTGATCTTCCTCGGTTCGGAATTCGACTCCTCAGCTTTCGCACAATCCCATGTAATTCTCGGCAAATGAATGAAGCTCATTTCTCGCTTTGTCCTCGTCTCCTTTTGCAAGACTACAAAGAAAACATAAACCTTTTTCAGGAACAGCATCACGCGCGATTCCCGAAAATCTCTCAGAATTCAGCAATGCACAAGCTTTGTATACTTCACTCGAGTTTGATGCGAAACGACCTTGTACAGAAGGTTCCAAAGGCAGTGTGGCAATTTAGACGGATGCCGCAATTTTAAGGCCGGATTCCGCCATTTCAAGCACAGGTTATCTATAGTGTAGTATGTATACACGCACACTTCGGTTTCGGTTACGATTCCTTTGGAATAGAACTGAAGGGCCTATGACAAACCCACCGAACGCGTCCTCGGGTTGCGGATAGAGGGTCCCTGTACCAAGGGTTCCTGCTGAATATGGTTACAATAATTAATAAGAAATCGCGGAAAATTGTCCAAGGATGGCCACGAAGGAATAAACCATAAGCGGAGGCGTAACGACCTTGCCGAAAGCTGAATGGCACCTGGGTAAGGTGTCTCAAACGGTGACTCTGGGATACTAGAGTTCAGGGTGCTGAAAATAATTTAGATGGAAACACGACGACGAACAGGCGAAATGCCCACATTCAGTGGGCGAATTAAGTCAAGGATGACGTGCTAGATTGCTACGATGCCAACATTATCCCTGTTCTCGGAGGCTTCATGACGCGTACGTACACTCTGTGGTGCCAGGAACACCCAGAGCTTCAGCACGTTTCGGATCAGTCTTTGCGAAATCAAGCCGACTACCTCGGGAAAAATGGATATGTACACGGAGGGCTTCCCCAGCCGCTGCTTGATCAAGCTGCAGACAAAGATGAGGAAGCTATATTTAGACCAACCGCAGAAAGCAGGCACCTTCTGAGAGATGATCACGATTTCAGTACAAGGAGGAACATTAACATGCAATTTCTCATGAGCACCAAGATCTGGCTGAAATGGATGCCTCCCTTCGTGGAGATATCTCGCGAGAGTCCGACCTCTGGACCATCAAATGCTCAGTTTATGGTGCTGGGAGAGCTTTGACTAATTCAAATCGAAGGTTAAAACTGACGATGAATCAACAGACCAAATGACGCTTGCATCAACTGAACAATAATATTGGACGGGCAAGACAGAATGCATCCCGTGTTCAATGTGTGATTGACTACATAACATCTGCTATAGCGTTCACGGAAGGGGTTCGAAAGTTCGCCCAAGAACTAAGGATCTTGAATGACACACTAAATAATTCAAAGCTGCTGACAATCTAGTAGCATATTCTTGACAAAATACGGCAGTTATCTGACGCAAGGATGAGATCACAGAAGAGGAAGAGATGGGTCAGGGAGAATCAACAGTTTCTCGCTGACACCTCGCGCCTCTTCAGTGATCTCCCTGTTCCTGTAAGAAATCCACCCAAGCCCGAGGAGGTAGAGACTTTTCGGAGAGAGGTGTATAAGATCCTGAAAACACTAGAGTTTTGCAACAACCTCAGGAAATCTGAGGAGGAATGTCCATCAATCACTGCCGAAGAAGTGAAAAAAGCACTTAGAAGCACGAAGAACTTTTCCGCTGCTGGACCAGATTGTATCAAGAACTTCTGGAAGAAGAAGTTTACTTTTACACACCAACATTTGGCCTGCAAATTCACCTCATATTTGAAGTCGGAGATGCCCATTTCAGGAATCACGAGATGATTGGCGAAGGAGCGTTCCTTTACAAAGCCTCGAAGTAAGCGGCCGAGACCTTTGACCTGAATTTTAACATCAGAATTGAGGAAACTGCATTACCCTATCTAGATGCTTCACTTCTAAAAGCCGAAGTGAAGAAAGCAGAGGTTCGAAAATTTCACCAACAGCTGCTCCACAAGAAATTGCACGGAAACTTTTACAGGAATGTAGAAAAACAGTCCTTGTCGAAGGAGCAAACTTTTGCTTTCCTTAAATCATCAGGGCCGCATTTTATGTCAAGAAGTTCTCAGTGAGAGGTGCAGAGCGTGTCATGCACACGCTGAGTACCTAGAGCACATATGTCGGGGTGTCCAATCCACGCGGGAACGACGTATATCTATAGACATAATGCGGCCCTAAGAGTACTTTATTATCATCTTTGTCGCTCTTATGGTGTTGGTCGCGATTCTGCCCTGCCGAACGCTCTAAGGGATGTAGAGTCAATGGTCGAAACGAGAAGTGCCAAGTTTTCTGGAATTAAGATTTTCGGGCAGCAGTCTTCGTTGCGCACTCGAGGGCTGACATTGCTCAACAAGACTTCGAGAAACGAACTATATTCGTGATTGAGTTCTCGGCTCCGCCCGAATACAACATCACTGCAAAGGATAAAGAAAAAGAGGAGAGGTATCAAGACCTTGAAAGAGAGCTGGACGACTGTACTCAAAATATTCGGTGCGAGTAATTGTTCTTGTGATAGGTGCTCTCGGAGGTGAGAAACGGTCACTGGTTCGTAACTTTAAAGCCATACCCGCGTGCCAAAAATATGCCGAGGCACTGGCGAGATGGAAGCAGAAAGCTGTCATCCTTGGATCGCTTCGTGTCCTCAATACAAACACGAGGGTTTTGCCGGCCTGTCGTTGTCATTTCGTCCTGCCCTGTGACCACCCATTTCATGGTGTGAGACGTGGTCATAGGTCTGATTTACCGCGGACTTATATAGCTGTATGAAAATGAAAAAAAGTATAAACAGTCGTGCGTGGGGTGCTGAGGTGGGGTTAGCGAGGGGAGAACAGCAGTCACCACACTGCGTTGGACTCTCGTTCACGTACGCACGATTGTTTATACCGCTCTCCTGATTGGTCCAGCTTATATATTTAATATCTCAGAAACTAAAACTTCAACTGATTTTTGGAAAAGGAATTTTTGATTTTCTCTTTAATTTTTATACAGCCATATAAGTCCGGACACTTGAGTCTGGGACACCCTGTATATACTATATATCTATAGTATATGTATAAAAAAACTGAGTCAATCAGCGAGAATGACACTAGTTTGCCACATTGTCTCTGGACCCTCTGTACGATATCGTAATTCAGAGAGACATCTTTGAAGGATCGGTTCGACTACTTCCACTCTTTGACACCATTCCGGTCCATTTTCGGCAACTAGTTGACGTCGCTCGTCATATGCAATAAAAATTCACAAATTTGAATTAAATTCAAAATTATAGATTGAAGATTCGATATCAGTGAAAAAATATAAGGTTAAAGAACATATTTTCAAATAAACAATGCTTCTATTCAAATGATATATTCAATATTTGTTGTGCGCAGTGAATAAAAAAATCTAATATTAAGTAGCCAAAAGAAAAATTATTATGTTGTTTGAAAATAATAATTTTCAATATACATTTGTATTATCTGTATTTATTTTTACCTGCTAGTTCTCCGCGACGATGAGGACATCAAGGGATTCTATTGTCTTGATATTCAGTGTTAAACCGCGTTTGTATTTTCACACTGATCTTTGTTTTATACGATTTCAAAGTCGCATTTCATTTAGTTTCTAAGTTTCTTGCCTTTTTCATTATTTCAACAAAAGAGAAATTCTCAATGAAATCAATAAGCTTTTTTTACACTCTATACGATTGCAAGAAATCGACCTCTTTGGATTGCAGATATTTAGAAGTAGAACCTGCGTGTTGGAAAGTTACACCGACTCTAGTCCACCATCTTGTTTCGTTTATTTTCTTACTAAAGTCCTTAGTTTTCCAGCTCCGACAAAAACGGTCGATGAGGTCTGTTTCCAGATGTCTAGACGCAAGTGAGAATCGGATGAAAACGTTGGGGTTTCTGCTTCTAGCTGGAACAGTACTGTAGCTGGAAAAATGCATTTGCAAGTTTGTATCATGACTAGATTTAACTGATGAACATGTCAGTGAATATAAACTGAATACGGTGAAACTTCCTTGAGTCTTGCCTGAAGTCCTTTATGTTCTCCAGCCATATTAGCGGCTCCATCGAAAGAGTATGCAACAACATCAGACACAACAAGTCCAAGCTTGTCCAAAACCGAAGTAGTTTGATTAAACAAACTTTCTCCAGTTGTATCCGATGACACCCAAATATCAACAAAACGTTTAACAGGTACAACTTCGTCAACGTAGCGAAGCACAAGAGACTTTTGTTCCAAAATGGAAATGTCTTGTATCGAATCTAAACATAGCGCAAATAGTTTCCCGCTTTTTATTATTGCTAAGATAATTCTTTGCTGTATCAGCTGGCCGAATATGCGAGTGCTAGAATTCACTGTCGTTTTGCTCATAAATGTTACTGAAGCACTACGACCCTTACTATCGGGATACATCTCATGCCGTTTCTGACTATTTTAAACTGCTTCCGAAACATGGGCTTGAAGGTCCGTCTCGTAATTGGATAATAGCCTGACTGTTTCTAAAAAATTACCGTGATTGCAGGAATTGTTTGGCAAGTATGCAGCTTCTGTTTTTCTCTTTTGCGCTGAGGAACAAGATTTTGTTCAATTAATTGATTTACTGCCTTATTCTCTCAAAATAAGAAAAAGGCCTTAACAGCCTCAACATGTTGACTTTGAGCTTCATGACGATGTATAGTCTTATAAAAATGTCCACATTGCCATTGAGTGTTGTTTCTCCGTCCGAAAACTAGAGGAGATTTACTTCTTTCACATAAGCTACAAAAAGTCATACAAATCCAGCAAAATATTTGCTTTTGATTTTTACAATAAGAAATCCAAAATCGCTTTTCGCTATTTCGCTACTTCGCGATTACATTTTTGGGAATAATAAAAAGATCTGGATTTGGTTTGAAAATAATTTGATTTTCCTCAGTTGGATACTCATTTTCTTCAGCATTAATTATTTTTTCGCCTTGTTGGAGCACATTTAATTTTACTGTGAAATGCATAGTATCTTGCAGCAGGTATTCATTTTCCGCACTTGTGTGTTGATTTTCTTTGGGTACGTGCTCTTCTTGATTAATAATAAGTGCTTTTTCCTTCAAATCCTTAGTGCTTCCCACATTAGAGTCTTTCTCTCCAAAGAATTGGAACAAGATGGTAAGAAACTTGCTTCTTCAGGATCTTCAGTTTGACTAGTGGTGACTAAAAGAACATTTTTTTACACTTTCTTCCATTCCTGTGGGAGCAGATGCATCTCCTGCGGATGCACAAGAGATACATCCGTTACTTTTACCATATTCTTCTGCAATAGTTCTCCTTTAAAATTGAGCTTCATTTGCTTCGAATCATTTCCGTCCCGTTCGAGATCCTTCAGTTTAGCTTTTTTACGCACTTCGGCTCCAGAAAGTTTTTTACCTTTCGTGAAATCCATTATGAGCTATGAGAGAAGCAATTATATCTACAGGAAAAAATATTTTAAAATGAAAAGTCAGAAAGTAATAAGCATCTGATGAATATAATCTTTTTTTCTTTTCTCGTTAGATGACTTTTAAAGGAAAGAGTTTTGGAAACTAAGAATGTTTCAAATGATAAACCAATTGTTTATATTATTATATAATATTATATACTATTATATATTATATATTATATATTATATATTATATTATTATACTGTGTCAGATCTACTTTATTTTACGCGACTTCCTATGTTTTATTAGGTGCGCAACTTTGCTTCCGCCGTTTTTCGATAGAAGGCTGCAGTGGTAAATGCCGGTTGAAAGAGGCAGGTCAAGAATTTCATACAATAAGCTTGGAAATCCCTCAACATAACGACCGCACCAAATTAGTAAATTTGTAAATAAATAATGTTCGTTGAGGCCCATTCCGCTTCTTTTGGTGTTGAACATTTTTTTATTACAAAAAAATGTTGCTGACATGTTTCAAACTGTGATTTCAGGTCCTTTTCAAGGCATATTCTAATTATAGAAAGAAAAGAAAAACCGCTGAAGACTATGTTGAGTTTTTCAGTATCTTTGACAGTCTTTTAGTTTATATCTCTTGTAAAATTGTTAAAAGTTTAAAATGTGACAATTGTAAAGAATTTGATAACGTATCATGAAGTTTCCCATTGATTTAACATGGGAAAAAGTCAGCTTTTTGTAAATCTTATATTTAACCGCGATAATACGTTACAAATAATTCCGCGTTCCAGTATATTGTTCAGAATTCGTCAGAGAATACGAATCAATCATAAATTTTGAGGTTGAATAATTTAAAGCCACTCTTATGGGTCCCCAAAAAAAACCCCATAAGTGACAAATATGAATTGTACTAATATTGCGGTGTTTTGTGGCTTTTTAAAAGTTAAAAAAAAATGAATAATCGCTAATCGGTAATTCAAGAGTATTCAGTCCTTTGTTAACTAATATTTGATTGTTTAAACAATTTCAATTTGTTTGAATATCTGTTTTTTGAGTCAACTCGCGAAATGAACGTATTTTCTAGACTATGAGTTATTTAATAAATGATAACAATGAAAAATTTTGTTTAAATAATTTCACAATTATTTAAATAATACGTATTTGTTCAAGTATATATTTTACATAAAAAAAGCAGGAGAAACATTTTATCTCACTAAATTTTCGACAATTTTTCATCTTTTCAAGTACTAATTTGTTTATTATGAATAATCGTAGATATTTAAACAATTTTTTTGTTTACATATTTCATTTTTGCTATTTTTCAAAAGATTGAAATATTTGTATGTTCTACTTTGCTTTTTGAAAATACTCTTAAATGTTTAAAAAAATTAAATTTTTCTGAAGAATTGAGTATTAGTCAACAATTGACTGGGTATTTTTATATTACCGATTATTGATTATTTATTTTTAAAAAGCGTCAATAAACCGCAATATTACGTAAAATTCTAATTTCGCACTTATGGGTTTTTTGGGGACCCATAAGAGTGGCTTAAAATTATTCAACCTCAAAATTTATGATTGATTCTTATTTCCTGACAAATTGTGAACAACATACTGAAACACGGAATTCTTTGTAACATATTATCGCGTTCAAATATAAGATTTACTAAAAGCTGACTTTTTCCCATGTTAAATCAATGGGAAACTTCATGCTTTTTGCGGCATCCCCAAATATTAATCAGTTTTGCTCAAATTTGGAGATTTTTTTTTTGGGCATTCGAACAAAACGGGGGGGGGGGGGTCGAGGGTACAGTAGAGAAATTTGAAGAAAAAAATCCACCAAGTATAAATAAAAATGTATTAAATTCAAATTTATTCAGAAAAAAAGGATCTCTCTCCTTTCACTCCACTGGGATTCGAACACCAGATCAACTTATTTCCGGTCAGGTGCTCTACCAATTTATATGTAGGAGCTCTACCCTAATATATATATATATATATATATATATATGTGTGTGTGTGTGTGTTGTTTGTGGCAACCTATCTCACGGTGTTATTTACCCCGGTTTTACTGAATCGCATTAAAATAAGAATAAATTTCGTAAATTTTATGAAAGAATGATTATAATAATGGAATTATAAGAAATACGAATCGTATTCCAGGAAAATCATAGCCTCTTCACCAGTTTTGTCCAACGTCCTTTCACGTCTAGTTGATGCGTGTGACCTCTGTAGCAAACGTAGTTTGAGGATCATACATATCCATTCGATGTGGCGAGAGAAGAGAAAGAGATGCAAGAAGAAGAAAAGAAATAAGAAGATGATGAAAAAGAAAAAAATGGGGGAAAAGAAACGAGTATTAAAGATGGCGGCTAGATCTTAGAAGTGGGTGAGAGGGGAAGGGAGAAGGTGAGGGCAAGAATTGTAGAGAAACGGGTGGGGGGTCGTGAAGTGTAGAGGAGATAGTGTTTCCTTGTATGTGTTTCTTTTCCGATGAGAGAACTCCAATGCAATGGCGTTGGGTCGTCGTTGTATCGCTGTAGCGTTGGTGTTTTTTTCTTGTTATATTGGCCGCGTGGGTAACCGGTTTGGCGGGTCCTGCAGTTGCTCGATGCACGTATGCACGTACCGTCAACAACACACACGTTCGCTCAGAAATATAAAGCACTTTCACGCACGATAACGTTTTGTACGGGCGGATACAAGTGAACCCGCAGCCAAAGATGCGGATCCTCCAACGAACGTATTATAAACCAGAGATACTGGTCTAAATATAAAATCGCATTTACATAGGCGAAAAACCTAAAGACCAGGGCTGACTTAATATGTAGGCGAAACGAACTCAGGCGTCCAAAGAGGATGTTAGCTCCCGACACAGATTCTCCACTTCATTTTATTGATTTGAGGTGCATAAATAAAGCCCAACATTCTCTTGTCATAATTTCATTTAACCAAAATTTATATTCCTGAATATCCATTTGCCATCGCTGTTATTTATCCAAATTATCATTCAGCTCAGATTTTTATATATGTCTTCATTGCCATTTGAGAGTGTTCCATTATTTCCCCAGGTCAAAATATCCGCGTGCAAATTCACTAGGGAATTTCAAACGTTCCGCGTAAACTTCTATGTGAATATTTTCAGCTAGAACTTCATACGCTTGTTATTAGAAAAAAAAAAGAAAAAGTAACGGATTACGGAATGTTTTTATCTCACGAATTTAAAAAAATCTTCAAACTTATATTAGAAAGGATTTTCTGTGTATTTTTTTCAGATTGTGATTTAATATATTCTAAGTAAATATGAATGACCCAGATCCGTCTTGAAAATGTTTGGCTCGGTTCTAGCCAGCGGCAAATTTGTCCTCTGAAGATCTGAAGTTTAAATATAATTCGTTGCCTGAGCCATGATTTTTGAAATTGAATAAATCTCTCTACTTGAACTCACTGGAGGCTGGGTTCAAGACTTTTTCCCTTGGCGATTTTCAATCTCAATTCCGATTGAATATATATTTTTAGATTATATTTCCACATTTTTTATTGGGATACAAATTATTATGATTATCTGTCATGTCCGGGGTATTAACTACGATTTTGTAGGTTGGTAGCTGGGTGCTAGTTGTCTTCTTTGTTATGACATAATTTCTGCTTTCGTCAATTAAGTGTACATAATTGATCGTAATTTATACGTGACACGTACCAAGATGGCGAATAAGACTCGGTATCTGCATGGGCGCCTTTTTCGCTTCCATAGGGCGTACGCGGACACAATTAGCCAAATAGTTGAAAGTACGAAAACTCTCTAGCCAATCAGGTGGCTTGTCGTCCGCGGACATAAGCCAAAAACGCGTCCATGTGTATACTGTGAAAGAATATTCTCTAGAGTCTAGATATAGCGCGCAAGGCGAAAATAAAATACGCCTCTCGGACCAAACAGACTAGGGGAAGAACATCCTGAATATAAAACTACGATGGATTGTTGCTGTAGCCCAGTAGGAGATAAACGAATCGAAATGTGTATTGCTTCGTGCAAGTCCAGTTTATCCATGTACACTGGTACATGTACATGTACATGTACTGGTTACGTGAAGGGTTAAGTGAAAACAAGGCATTTGTGAAAATTATCATTGAAAATGGAAAACACATTAATGGAAAATCAGGACTGCGAGCTGAACCTATATCTATCTTCAACGTTGTCAAAGAGAGTGTCAAGTTTCCTGCTGACCTTCGGGAAAGAAAGAAATCCTTGGCCGAAGGCCACATATTTGTTGAGGAGGAAGTAAACAAACTTCATGTTGTACTCAAGAAAATATAGAGCTTCTGCCAGCATCACAAGAATATACGCCTGCAGATAAAGGAAGATGTATCCGAGGCGCTATGCTAGACAGTCGTACTCTGCCGGGTGTCGTAGCTTTGCAAAACATCTGCGTATGGGCTTGGTATGAGGAGAAAAAGGGGAAAGAGGCATTTCACGTTTCCATAAAAAAATGATCTTCGCCGGAGTCATTGAAATTTTTTTTTTTTTTAATATCAAAAACTCGAAATTCTCAGTTTTACGAATGTAAAAGTAAGAATGAGTAAATATTATTATTCGAGTTGTCTGAGGATATTTTTATAAAACAAATTTTATCAGTATATGATAAACAGTTTGTAGTGTTAAAATACATGTGAGTATGAGTGTATTCCCAGCTTTTCTACTTTATATAATTATTCCGCTAACAAGTAAACAGAAATTTGAAATAGAATAAAACAATCTAAAGTCTGGTCCAAATGTCCTGACACCTGGCCTTAAAGCTTTATTACTCGGCAAGAAAAAATCACAGAATGTTAAGTCAAAGACCAAATCATTCTTCAACATTATACTTGTAAAACGATGTCATCAAACATTTCTTGTCTTCCGTGTAACAGAAAATGTGTGAAAAACCAGAAGAAATGACCCTCAACTTTCACTACGTCGACATTGAAGTCCTTCACACGTTCAGAAATTTGGAAAAATTCATAAGTATGCTGTAACATGTACTGAACGAATGGCAATTTGTTTTACTCAAATTTAATGATTATTTTTATTAGTATAGTTGAAAATGTAAAAAATAATTATCTCTGATCTGAATAGAGATTTTAAGCTGAACTCTAGCTTAAAAGAAGCTTCTCAATTCAGGGGTTCAATCTCAAATGTGGAGTGGTCAATACCAATTTTTAATGTCTGAATTAAAAGCGTCGGCATAATTACAATCTTAATGAATTTCAATACTGGAAAGCTCGTATTGAAAAAACGTCCTTTCTCAGCATTTTCCAATCTAAGCATAAAAGAGATCCCCTAAAAAAAGGGTCAAGATCCCGAAAACCATAGGCGTAGACTTTAAAGGCTGAATTACGCTTTGAAGATTCGTAATGTCTGATTTGCAGTGAAAAGGAGATTCAGTCTACGCCTATAGATTACGGGAGTTAGACCCTTTTTTCAAGGGATTTCTTTCACGCTTAAATTGGACAATACTGAGAAAGGCCATTTTTTCAATAAGAGTCTTCCAGTATTTAAACTCATTAAAATCGTCATCATGCTGACGCCTTTAATTCAGACATTCATCATTTTTATTGGCAGTACAACTTTTCAGATAAAACCGCTAAATTAAGAAGCTTCTTTTAAGCTAGAGTTTAGCTTACAATCTCCATCCAGAGCCGAGATCATTATTTTTTACATTTTTAGCTCTACTAATAAAAATAATCATTAAATTGAAGTAAAACAAATTACCATTTGTTAAGTGCATATTACAGAATAATCATGATTTCTTTCAAATTTCTGGAGCCAATTTTTGAACACGTGGAGGATTTCAAAGTCGACGTAGTGAAAGTTGAGGATTAATTCTCTTGTTTTATCAAACATTTTATATCACAGGAAAGACAAACAATTTTTAACGGAAATCAAACTGACATCGTTTTATAAGTATAATGTTGAAGAATTTTTCTGTCTTTGACTCAACATTCTGTGATTTTGTCTTGCCGAGTAATAAAGCTTCAAAGCCAGGTGTCAGGACTTTTGGACCTGACTTTAGTTTTTCAAGAAAATTAAGTCAGATTAAAAATTGTTCAGGCCGTTTTTGTAGAAATTTAGCCAACGAACAATTTTCATATCTCGCTTCGTTTTCAATAAAAACTGGGTATTTCGTTTCTTTAAATTAAGAATGCATTTTTTTTTAACGGCGCCAGCGAAGATTTTGTTTTCCATCAAAAAATATTTGTGATACATCACAGATACAAAATCAAGAGAAACATTCTTGTTGTTCGCACCTTTGGGCAAAGTTATTTGGACGGAACCGTGTTGTACGATCTACGAAGGAGGAATTTGTGAGCGTCTGCACGCCACCAGAGCCCAAAAAAGGGCGAAACTAGGAAATACAAAGGATCATAGTAAGTAGGAAGTGGACTAGAGATCCAACGCTAAGTCTCCAGAAACTTTTGGAGCAAAGCTGGCTTCCTAAATTCCAGGACGATAAAGCCGTGCGAGTGGATGGAGGTCACCACGAGTAAGTGGAAGAAATAGAAAACGATGAGCAAAAATAGGGAAAAGGAAAAGGAGAGCGTAGTGTAGTGCAACGACTGTCTATCAGACGAGAAGGACAGAAAGGGAGACTATAGCGATCAGTCCAGCTCCTGGCAGGAAGTACGCGGATGTCCTGAAGGACATCCAAATAAACGTGAAGCCTGATGAGCATGGCGTTACCGCCAAAGCCATCAGGCAGACCAAGTCGTGCGATGTAATCATCAAATTCAAGGCCAAATCGAAAATGCAGTTCGGAAGTAATCTATCAGGGGCTCCTGGAGAAAACAAGGTGTTGAATACGTCTAACCAAGATACCAGTTAGTGTGATGGGTGTAGAAGGAGCCTTCAGGGCGTTCATAAGATAGCGGATTAGTGGCCCTCCCAGAAAAATCTCACAACTAGGATCAATAGGGAGTGCGTCCTCTGATCTTTGTTGAAATGGATGCTGTTCTGGCTGCAGAACAGCGACAGAAACACAATGCAGCGGAGTGCCAAAATATGGATATTCCGCACCCGCCCCCACAGACAAGAGACAACCCTAGTAAGGATTTGCTGAACTAAATCGCCAAGCATCCGAGTGCCGAGTCCGCTTTGCGTGTAATGTTGATTTAGTGAGTTTCGAAGGAGAAGCCAGGCTAACATGCAAGTGTGTCGCCCAAGCATGGTGAAATGGTGCCTATAATCGCCAAAGCGGTTTTGGGCGTTGTAGCTACTCATAGGCATGGAGAAGATATGGAGAGGAGTTGAATACTGAAACCTAACCCAATATAGGGGTATTTCGAAAGGCCTGATTCCACACATCTTGCATAAATGCATTCCCATAAACTAGTACCCAGAGATACTTAAGGCAGAGTTGAGTCACTGACTCCACCTAGATTTTTCCAAATTTAAAAATTAAAAATGTTTGATTCAATATAACAAGTCCAAATTTTGAAAAATTCAATAAATTGATGGATTTTTATAAAATTCAGCACCACCGAGCAAACTTCGGTGTTAGTGTTTCGACATCAAATCACTCAAAATTATGTAAAATGATCATTCGTACAAATGAAAACGATGGCAGGTGACTTTGGAAGATATTCATCCGTCTCTACTCGGCAGTCCTGATGAAGAAACTGGAAAAATGCATTTGAAGTGAACTTATTACATATGAGTGTTTTTGAAAGGAAAATTACCGTTCTTGGGTAAAACGCACATGCTTTATTCATTAGAACAAAATAAGAAATTATTAATTTTCATTATTGATATGCAAAACTGCAGATATGCTAGTTATTAATATACAAATTCGCGGTGCATCCTTACTAAAAAACATATCTGCGCAGTATGCACATTCAATGTGATATCGAATAGCACATGTACTATTTAATTGTCAGGAAATCGGCCTACAGAAAGAAACATAGCTGCAGAAAAAATATATCTGCGCAGATGTGTTTTTTTAATCAGAATTCTAGGACTCAGCACAGTGCAGCAGAGTCCCAATTTCTGAAATTCATGCAGATATGCTACACTTTTGTGCAGATGTATTATTTCTTCAAGAGGAATTCGCGAAAATCGCTGTAGATATGCTAACCGAAATATAATTATATCGACATTTAATTATTAGCATAATTAAATTCGTCTTCCTTATAGTCCACTCAAGCGACAAATTCAAATTGCACCAAGAAGAATGATTATCTAGTCTGGCCCAAAGATTATAGGCTGATGTCCAACGAGAAAACCTAGCAAGTGGCATTTACTATTGTGATCTACACTTACACATACTTACACTTACTTCTTTGGACGACGAGATTTATAGTATTGCAGTTTCATCGGCCGAGCTTAGGCGGCGTGAATTCGCTTATACGTGAGTTGCGCGGCGTATCCACCCGAGAAAAAATTCTTCAACTTGGTTTCGACTCGAATTGCCCCCAATGTATGTCTTGGAGACAAGTTTCTATATCTTAAAGACATATATTTATATCTTGAGTTGAATTTTTATGACTTCAATTCGAGCGGTTTATGACTTCGAGTATATACCTGCCCCGAAAAAAGGGTCATTCTGACTGTCATAAAAGCTAATCTTTATTAATAATTAAATAATTTGGATATTTTTACACAATATACATATATTGAATCAATTAATTCATAGATTTTCATTTGTATTATACTTGTTGGACGATGACACCAAAAATGTTGTTTGTTTTTACGTATATCTAACGGCTTAGAAAATTACAATTTTAATTTTTGTGAGGAAAATTTTCCAGGGTGATACTCGTTCAGACCCACAGATTCTGAATTTTTAAATTAAAATAAACTTATTTAATATTTACAACTTCTTCATTCATTAATTTTAATCCATCGCATCTGTTAACAGTCTCATTCGAGGTCTCATTTCTGAGTCGAAAAGGTTCGTCTTGAGACAAGTTTCGCTGACTTGAAATCACCATGCTGAAACCATAAAAGTAAGACATTGTCTTATGTCTCGACTCAGTTTTGAGACGCAGCCATACATCGACGTCTTGGGGACGAACCCAAGACATCGCCAAGTCGAACTCAAGTCGAAGCATTTTTACTCGGGCAGTGACTTTGCGCTGGAGGGGATACATAGGAGCAAGCAAGGTTTGCGAGAAGCGGTATCGGCGTTCTCTTTCGCTCTTATGCATCCCCTCCAGCTCCAAGCCACTGAATAGGCCGCAACACTCAAGGAGTGCTCCCAACGATTTTTGATGATAATAAATGTAAACTTTTTTTTAATTTTGTTTGATCCCACCCCCTTGACGAAGAAATAGGCATATTTACTCAACCGCCCACTTACAGCACTATATATGTATTATTATAATGTGAGTGTAATATTTAGTAAAAAATTTAGCAATAAACTTTGTAATACATAAAAATGATATAATAATTATAATATGTATATAACAAAAATTTTTTATGTGTAATATAACATCATATAATACTTCGCTTGAGACCTCAGTTTCTTCTTTAATCGGTCTGAAATGGAAGAGCGCTCTTTTAGGGGCCGTCCATATATACCACGTGGACAATTTTTCGTCACCTTGGAAATACCCCTCCCTTGTAGACAAACGTGGAATTTTACGACCCCCCCCCCGGACTTATTTGAGCAGACTGTGCCTGAAAGAATTTTCGCGCATGCGCAGTTTGAAGATGGCTTACTTTAGACACTGGTGAAAAAGCTGCGCATGCGCACATTCGAGATGAGGTACTTTAGACACTGGCATAGGTAACTTTAGACACTGTGTTGGTCTTCTTGAAATCTTCTTGAAATAATTTTACATTCAACTTGAACAAATGTTTTAATGATTGAAGTTTTTTTTTTAGGGTTTCTAGCCCCCCCTCCGGAGGAGGGGGGGGGCAAAAAAGCATAAACACCAACATTTTTTTCAATAATTTTTTTCAAAAAAATTTTGTTCAACAATTTTTGTTTCAAAATTTTTTTTCACGAAATTTTTTTTTTCGGACATTTTTTTTCTCAAAAATTTTTTTTTTCACAAATTTTTTTTTCAAACATTTTTTTCACAACATTTTTTTTCGAAAAATTTTTTTGCACAAAATTTTTTTTCAGAACATTTTTTTCAACAATTTTTTTTTTTCAACATTTTTTTCCAACATTGAAAAATTTTTTTCCTTTTATTTCTTTCCTCAACTCTATGCAATATAAAATTAGTACTTTTCGTTACCACCTCCTAACAACTTTTTCGGACGGGCGTTGCAAAAAATAGCGTGTGATACACGTGCGCGTAGGTGATTGGTAACTCGTGTGATTGCATCGTTCGCCTGCGGTTCAAATAAGTCAAATAGGTCTGCTCAAATAAGGTACTTTAGGCACCATCTACATGCATGCAAACGTCAACTTTTGAGGTGGGTGTTGCAAAATATATATTTCTTTGATTCTAGGAATTTCTTTAGACTAGTTATTGATAATGAAAGATTGGAGGTCTTACCTGTATAGATGTTGCATTTATTTTTGATAATAAAGCATCAACGAGTTTCGAACTGGTTTTCAGTTCCTTTTCAAGATGAGAAAAATGAAAAAATGTTCAAAGATTTTCAAAAATCTTTTGGTTGCGTGCCATTTTCGTGCACAGTTAACAGTTGGGCTCGTGCACATTTGGGCTTGCGCACATTTGCTCCGTGCTTGTTTGTCCGTCACACGCCAAAAACCAGCCCCTTTCTACACCGTCACTACAACTTTGCAAAAAAAATCTTTCTTTTTTTTTATTTTACAGCGTGAATAGACTTTCTGATTTTTGGGCTGTTTAAAAATACCAACTTCAATTTTTGGGCTCCAACCTTCAAACCAAAAAACCAACCCCTCTGCTTACCATCAGTACGAATTTGCTAAAAATGATCTTTTTCAGAATTTAACAAAGTTAATAGAGTCCTTCAAGTTTGTGCTTCTTAAAAATACCAACATTCATTTTTGGACTCCAATCCTTAACGCCAAAAACCAGCTTCTCAGTACACAGCCAGTATGACTTCGGCAAAAAATAATCTATTTCAAAATTGTACAGTGTGAGTAGGCTCTCTGATTCTTGGGCTCCTCAAAAATATCAACTTCGATTTTTAAGGTCTACACTGTTAAAAATAGTATTAAATTTAAAATACCAATGTATATTAAAATTAATATCTCAAGTATATGAAATCGTCATTTAGGTACGTGTTTATTAAATTTCATATACATTCATGATAATCGCTCAAATAATTCTATTTTACACAAAATCAAAATAAGATTAGCAGTAATTTTCGATTTTCAATAATAAAACACGATATCTTCTACCAGTTAACCAAAATCAAAATTGGATTTCAAGTCGAAAAGTTCAATTACACAAATGAATTACAGACCTAACCTACAATCAACTGTACTCACATTAAATTTCTACCATTCAGGGCAAATTTTGGAAGGAGTTCCACATGTACGTTGCACTTTGATCATAAAAAGGAATTCATTCGACGAATTCTAGATTATTACTTCAATCGCGAATATTTGATAAGATTTGAAGAAATAAAAGCACTTTGAGTTTTCAAGCACGCTGCTATACCGACCTGTATATTAAATTTAATATAAACTGTACAGCTATTCATATTTTAATGTATATTAAATTTTAACTATCGTGTATGCAAATGACTTCATATACATTTGCATTAAATTTAATACAGATTTTTCTAACAGTGTAACTCATAATGCCAAAATCCAACCCCTCTGTACAACGTCAGTACGACTTTTACAAAAATAATAATTTCCGCAATTTTACAACGCGAGTAGACTCTCTGATTTTCGGGCTTTTTAAAAATACCAACCTTCATATTTGGGCTTTATTCCTTAACGCAAAAAACCAGCCCCTCTGTACACCGCCAGTACGACTTTGCTAAAAATAATGTTTCTCAGAATTTAACAGTGTCAATAGAGCCTTGAATTTTTTGCTTTTTAAAAATACCAACATTACTTTTTGAGCTCCAACCCTTAACGCAAAAGAATAACCCTCTGTACACCGTTAGTCCGACTTTACTAAAAAATTAGCATTGTTGAAATTTTACAGCGACACTACACTGTTAGAAATATGTTGAAAATTCAACCACTTTTCAACCACTTCTGTGGTTGAAATCTCGTTCATCCACGGAGTTGAAATAAAATTCATTCAAATGTAGTTGAAAATTCAACTACACAATGCCCCCTCATACTTCCCGCGAGGCCAGACCCCAAGGAGAAAGAGTCCCACGAGGAGTTATTCGTACGTTTGTGTCGTAAGATCAATCATATTAATAAAGGACATAATATTCATGAAAAGAAGCAGCTTTAGAGAAGAAAAACAAAAGGTAAGCTGGAATAATATTATCATAATGGGAACATTTCATTCACATTATCGGTACTAACTGCTGTATGTTTTTTTAGGTTATGTTCACAAAAACGAGTGTTGAAAACTTTGTCTAATTGGGCGCGCAACTTATTACGTTAATATAATTCCAACCGAGATTACAACGTACCTTTTTTGTCTTCTTTAAAGCTGCTTATTTTCCTAAATATTACATGCATTTTGTTAATCTCATGAATCACACGACACAAACGTACGAAATAACTCACTGATTCCTCATCAGAATTCTTTCGGTACAGTTAATGAATCTCAAAGCAAAGTATTTTCCACGAATCTTTATGGGTTTCATGCCAGATTTTTGAAAAATTAAAATTGCTTTGAAATTCACTATCTGTACCGAATAAAATTTTTTTCTCGTTACTGGAATTTCAATTACATGTTGTTGAAATTTCAACTGGGTGGTTGAAATTTCAACCACTGCATGGTTGAAATTTCCACAACGGTAATTGTATAAAACTTCAACCACATGTGGTTGAAAATTCAACCAGATATTTCTAACAGTGTAGAGTCTCTAATTTTTGGGCTACTTAGAAAAAAAAACTTTACTTTTTGGCCTCCAACCCTTAACCCCAAAAACAAACCTGTCTGTACACCGTCAGTACGACTTTGCTAAAAAATTTCTTTTCCAGAATTTTGCAGTGTAAATTGAGTATCGGATTTTGGGGCCCCTTCAAAATGTTAAGTTTGGTTTTAGGGCTGCAACCCTCAATGCCAAAAACCGATCCCCACTGTACACCATCAGGACGGCTTTGCTCAAGAATAATATTTTTTAGAATTTCACTGTGTCAATAGGGTCTCTTACTTTTGTGCTTCTCAAACATACCATCTTTAATTTTTAGGTTCCACCTCTTTACCCCAAAAGCCAACCTCTCTGTATAATCTTAGTACGACTTTGCTAGAAAATATTCTTTTTTCTGAATTTCATAGTGTAAATACGGTCTTTGATTTTTGGGCTCCTCAAAAATACCAATTTGGATTTTTGAACTTCAACCCTTAACGCGAAAAACCAACCTCTCTGTACATCATCAGTACGAAATTGCCAAAAAATGACCTTTTTCTGAATTTTATAGTGTCAATGAAGAGCAACTTACTTTGGAAAATGAATGACCCACATTCGGCGCTGAAGAGCTATTCATGACATAAAAGCTTTTAAGTGTCGGTCAGCAAATCTTCCATGAATTAAAAGAATTCACTAGGTATTCAAAACAATTCATACTGAGAAACGACCTCATTCAAATCAAATTGTTTTAACACTAGAAGGACTGGGGTTTCGACCCCTCCTAGAAGGACGGTCGGTGTCCTCAGGACCAAATCGTGATGGAATATGTGGATTTCGGAATTCCGCTAATGGTATTGATACCTTCTCGTTGACCGCTTGGATTTCTGGTCACATGACTAGTGATAGCGTGGGTACAGTCATAGTAAAAAAGGATGCATGTACGAATAAAATCAACAAAAAGTGCATTTTTGCGTTATTCATTTGTATTTAAGAACTCAGAAGAAAATCAGAAGAGAAACGTGACATGCATACATTCTTTTCACGTCATGTATAAAAATTAGCAAGTACAGTCGTCTATAAAAGTAAATAAAGAGTCAAAAACAATAAACATGCAAAGTAATGAAATTCTGTAAATGTCAGATTTTCAGCAAGAAGAAAACCTTAGAAACATCAAAATAGTGAAACTTTGAAGTAACGCGAACAAAAACAATACAGTTTTTTCAAAGCGCCATGGTGGACGTCTAATGGACGGCTCGCTTTCGTTGCTCTCGAAAACTGCCGGTATCCTGAGGACACCGCCAGTACTTCTAGGTAGCTGGTTCAATATCGCTGGTTCAAAAATCGATATCGATGTGAAACTTCCAGAGATAGTTTTTATCTAAAGTTGGATAAAATCTTTGCAGTCAATTGCAGTTTTAATTGTTTACAATCTTTGTATCTAAATTAGGATGAAAAATATTCCTGGGATTTACTACGGTATCGATTATTCCTTATGCAAAAAAATGGTCACATGTAAAAAACGAACTTTTCATTGATTGATTTGAATGATTTTGCTGTTCTTGCATTTCAACTAGAAGATTGACATTTTATGTATTGCAAATTGTAGATTTTACAACTTAACACGCGTCCTCAGATAAAATCCAATCTCACTAATTTATTCATATAATGAATTGGATAGGAAGCACGTACTCATTTCTGAGACAATTTCTTAAGAGAATAAGATAATCATACCCCCATGAAGTTGGCCCCCCGAAGTTCACATTTTTCAAATTTTATTTTTACATACGTTTGTACTGTTTGCACATTCAACCTTTTCGTCTGTACCCTCTTGGTTACCAAATAACGGGCAAAATTGATTTCGGGGGGCTAACTTCACGCATCCCCCCGAAATTAAAATTTCTCAAATTTTCTTTTTGCATACGTTTGTACGTCGTTTGTACTGTCTGTACATTTGGTATTGTCGTTTGTACCCTCTTGGTTGCCCAGATAGAGACAAATCAAAATTCCGCATCTGCCCCCCGAAATTTGAATTTTTCAAATTTTCCTTTTACATACGTTTGCACGTCGTTTGTACTGTTCGTACATTTCGTATTGTCGTTTGTACCCTCTTGGTTGCCCAGATAGAGACAAATCAAAATTCCACATCTGCCCCCGAAATTTGAATTTTTCAAATTTTCCTTTCGCATACGTTTTTACGTCGTTTATACTGTTTGTACATTTCGTATTGTCGTTTGTACCCACTTGGTTGCCCAGATAGAGACAAATCAAAATTCCACATCTGCCCCCCGAAATTCGAATTTTTCAAATTTTCCTTTTGCATACGTTTGTACATCGTAAGTACTTCTTGTACATTTCGTATTGTCGTTTGTACCCTCTTGGTTGCCCAGATAGAGACAAATCAAAATTCCGCA